>CAUYQG010066308.1:0-20973 GCA_963574415.1 Tarsius wallacei | reverse complement strand
TGGGCAAAAGATATGAAAAGACACTTCTCAAAAGAAGACATCCAAGCAGCCAACAGACACATGAAGAAATGTTCAACCTCACTAATCATCAGGGAGATGCAAATCAAAACCACACTGAGATATCACTTAACTCCAGTCAGAATGGGGATTATCAATAACTCAAAAAATAACAGTTGCTGGAGAGGGTGTGGCGAAAAGGGAACACTTCTACACTATTGGTGGGAGTGTAAACTAGTGCAACCTCTGTGGAAAGCAGTGTGGCGATACCTAAAAGCTCTAAATATCAACCTCCCATACGACCCCGCAATCCCCCTACTGGGAATATACCCTGAAGAACTCAAATCACTCTATAAAAAGGATACCTGCACACGTATGTTTATTGCAGCATTGTTCACAATAGCAAGAACCTGGAAGCAACCGTGCTGTCCATCAAAAGAGGACTGGATTAAAAAAATGTGGTACATATACACGATGGAATACTACGCAGTCATAAAAAAGAACAAAATCATGAATTTTGCAGCAACTCGGATGGAACTAGAATCTATAATACTGAGTGACCTCTCACAGAAACAAAGATCTGATTATCACATGTTCTCACTCATATAGTGAACTTTGAACATCCAATATAATACTATAATAAAATGACTGACAGAGATGGGAAACTCTGGGGGGCAGGGGGGAAGGGAGATGGGATTAATGGTAGTCAATATCTGTCTGGGGATGGGAAGACACCTCTTGTCAACAAGGGTGCCTGAATGAAGCATATTTGTATACCTAATCCTTGACTGTACCCCACAATATCATAATAAAAAATACTGATTATAAAAAAAAATGTGCACAAAGGACATGAACAGACACTTCTCAAAAGAAGACTTATGAGCAGCCAATAAACATATGAAAAAAGCAAATCAAAACCACGAGATACCACCTCACACCATTCAGAATGGCTATTATTGATAAATCAAAAAACAACAGATATTGGTGAGGTTATGGAGAAAAAGGAACACTCATACACTGTTGGTAGGAATGTCTGTAGAAAGCAGTCTGGATATCTCTCAAGGTTCTAAAGATAGATTTACCATTCGATCCAGAAATTCTACTACTGGATATATGCCCAAAGGAGCATAAATCATTCTATCAAAAAGACACCTGCACTCATATATTTATCACAACACTATTCATAATAGCAAAAATATGGAATAGTAGTGTAGTTTGTACAGACAAACTTAACCAAACCAGTTAGGGTGCCAATGACCATAATAACAATTTTTCAAAGCAAAAATAGATACATCTTCATTGAAACAGTGTTCACCAATGGTGGACTGGATAAAGAAGATGTAAATATACATCATGAAACACTATGCAGTCATAAAAAATGAAATTGTATTTTTACAGCAACATGGCTGCAACTGGAGGTCTTATTCTAAGTGAATTAACAAAGGAACAGAAAACTGAATACCAAGTGTTTTCACTTATAAGTAGAATCGAAACACTGCACACACATGGACATAAAAGATGAGAGCAGACACGGGAGAGGCCTAATGGGAGAAGTGAGAGGGAGACAAGAGTAGAAAACTACCCATTGGGTACCATGCTTACTATCTGGGTGCTGAGCTTAATAGAAGCCCAAGCCTCACTCTCAAACAATCTATCCATGTTACAAACCTGCATGTGTGTCTTTTGAATCTACCATTTAAAAAGAGGGGAAAAAAAGTAACTTTGATTTCTCCTTCATATCACACAGAAAATCTTTTAGGTGGATCATATACCTAAATGTGAAAGGTAAAATTATAAAGTTTCTAGAAGAAAGAGGAGAATGATTTTATTACCTAGGGGTAAGAAAAGATGTCTTACGCAGGACACACACAAAAATACTAACACTAAATGAATAATGACAAATTTGACAATAGAAATATAAGACTTCCACTTATCATAAATCATTATTAAGTGAAAAAACAAGCCACATCCTGAGAGAAAATTGTCACTCTAACATGTCATAGTTTTTTGTTTGTTCTTGTTTTTTGAAACAAGGTCTTACTCTGTCATTCTAGGCCAAAGTGCAGTGGCATGAGCACAGCTCACCACAGCCTCAAATTCCTGGGCTCAAGTGATCCTCCTGCCTCAGCGTCCAGGGTAGCTGGGACTACAGGTGTGTGCCAAAACGCCTGGTTAATTTTTCTACTTTTTGTAGAGACATGGTCTCACTTTGTTGCCAAGGCTGGTCTCGAGCTCCTGGCCTCAAGCAATCTTCCCACCTCTGTCTCTCAACGTGCTGGGATTACAGGTTGAGCCACTGTGCTCATCTCACAATTCAATATATTTATTTGAAAAAGGACTTCTATGTAGAATATATGAAGGGTGATAAATCTGTAATAAGACAGATAAATATCCCAATTAAAAATACACAAAGATCTGAGCAAATATTTCACAAAGAAATACATCCGAATGGTCTATAAATGTACAAGGTGTGCAACACCATTAATCATCAGGAAAATGCAAAATTAAAGCCACTAGTATATACCTATTTATATAAATAGAACTAAAAAAGACTATTAATAGTAGGTGTTTGTGAAGATATAGAAAAAGTGAAACTCTTACGTTGTTGATGTGGGTATAAAATAGAACAACCACTTTGGAAAGTGTGAGAAGTTTCTTTGAAAGTGTCTAATGAAGCTGAACGTGCATAGTAATTGCATACCTTGGTGTATATATTCAAGAGAAATGTATACTTTTCCACAAAACAGCTTGTACAAGAATGTTGATAGAAGTTTAATTCCTAGTAGTACAGATTAGGAAACAACCTAAAATTCTATGTATAAGTGAATGGAAAACAAATAGTGGTACATATATATAGTAGACTACTGCTCTGATACAGTTGATCTTTATTCATGGATTGTGTGTTTGAGAACTTGCCTGTTTGCTGAAATTATTTGTGACTCTAAAACCAATACTCATGATGTTTTCATGGTCATTTCTGGACCTGCAGTAAAAACTTTGAATGATCTAGTGGCACCACCACGCCTAAAATGTGGGTTGCCTCGGTGAGGTCAAACAAGGTCTAGTTCTGCCTTGTTGTTCCAGTTCTCGTACTATATATGCATATTCGTGGTCTATTTAGTACCAAGAGCTCTCATACTGCACATTCATGTTAGTGGTCTATTTAGTATATTCATATTTGTGGTCTATTTAGTACCCACCAGCTCTCACACTGTATATTCATATTTGTGGTCTATTTAGTACCTACCATACAACTCTTACACTGTTTATTCATATTCGTGGTCTATTCATATTCGTGGACTGTGCTTTTCACATTTTTGTGCTTCTTTGTTACTGATTTTGCCATTCAAAATGGTTCTCAAGCATGGTGCTTACATACTGTCTAGTGCTCCTAAGCACAAGAAGATTGTGATGTGTTTTTTGGAGAAAATATGTGTTAGATAAGCTTGGTTCAGGCATGAATTACTTATAATGCCATAGGCTGCTAGTTCAACATTAATAAATCATCAATATATATTAAACAAATTGCCTTGAAACAGACATAAAACAATGTTATGTGGGGTTTTGTTGCTAATTGTACCGGTCTGTTGATAAATGTTTTACATATATTGATATGTTTGTTTCTTTGTATGTATTGATCAGTTGATGAAATTGTAATGGCCAGAGGCTCACAGAAAACTAGCCCCTATTTCTCCTAGGAGCAATGGTTCAGTATTTGCTAATTCAGTGTTTGCGGTGTCTTTATAGAACACAGCTCCTTCAAATAGCCAGCCTAGACTGCAACAACATGGACCCTCTTCGCAGTCGCTGTGAGCCACACAGGGAGGGGTATATATGTGTACAGTAGGAATCCATTTACATCATTCCCAAGAACAGACAAATCTACTCTGTGAAAGTCGGAAAAGCAATGACCTCTGGGGGAACACTGGTTGGAAAACAGCACGAGGGCATTCTTTGGATCGATGGAAATGTTCTCTATCTCGACCCGAGGGTAAGATAGACCGTAAGACGTGGTTTTATTTTACCACTGACCAGCTCTTCCAATCTATCCCTTTGGGTTCGCTAGCTGCATTGTTCCTCTGCCGCCACATGGTGGCAGTGTTGTAAAAGTGGCCCAAACTGGCAGAAATTGAAGTTCAGTCCTTTCTAGCTCAGCTGTTTAGTTTCAGGTCGCGTCCTACAACCTCCTTCAAGGAATCTCCGGTATTCACCGACCTTTCTTGTGACACAGTGCCAACAATGTCCTCAGGGGAAGGGACCATACACCGTCTGAGCCAAAACCGTGGCCAGGCAGTGTCCATTCTTGAAGCCTCTCTAACCCTCCCCCGCCCTTCACACCCTTTCCCTCCCTACTCCTTTTTTCTCTGTCCCCCTCCAGCCCTCCCAGCCACACTTCATGAGCGCGGGTGCTCTCAGGCTGTCAAATCCAACAGCCTGAGCCTAACCCTCCAATCCCGGGAGAAGGTCACTTACAGGGAAATCCAGAAGTGAAAGCGTATGATCCCCAGGCGATACAGTTGATGATTTTAGAAGTAAAACCTGGAAGCGGAGAACACGTTTGTCAATAGGGGAATGAAAGGTGCTTCATCCTTTTCAGCCAACCATTAACAAGAATGCATTAGATTCACCCGCGGGAACGTGGGGGATGTTCAGGATCTACTGTTAGGTGAGAAGAGCACACTGCAGGGAAGCGTGCATAATAAAACAACCGCCAGACTTCCTTATATGTGTGTGTGTTTGTATAGGATTATGTGAGTGTGAAGGAAAGGTACACACCAGACCATTAACACTACGTGCCTGGGACGAGATCGGAGTGAGGGGACAATGAACAAAGATCATCACTAAAAAATGACTCAAGCAAGCAACAACAATAGGTATAACATGCTAATCCCATTTATTTAATGATATATTATGTGTACATGGATATCTATGTGTGGTGCATATATACGCACACATATATGCCTGTGTATATACAAAACTATCTTTTCCTCTACAATTTCTGCCTTTCATATTATGCCTAGACCTTCGCCACACCAAAATTATAAAAGTATTTTGTCTCTGGTTTCTCTAGATGGCCTTATTTCACATGTATCCTTAGTCCATTTGAAGGTTTTTTTTTCCTTATAAGTTGTAAGGTAGGGGTTTAATAAACCAGGCAGTCAGTTTACTGAGAGTTCTGAAGAAGCTGAAGTGTGTTAGCAGGCTCCTTCCCGTGGCAAGGGAGTGTGAGTGCCAATTCAGAATGGAGTGGTGACACAGAGTGGGGGTGTGGGGAGGGGTGGAGCTCAAGCTCTCCTTAGGTTGGCATAGGACAACCCACGGCGTGTGGCGACTGCTCATACCTGTGGCTCTTCCTGCTGTGCTGGGGACTTCTGCCATTTCTGAACTTGCCAAGATGGGGAGAGGTCCCTCTTCGCCACATTATACAGATTTTGATTAGATCTCCAAAGGGTGGCCTGCTTTCCAGGTTTTCATAGTTTGCCATCCCCCTGGAAACTGAGAGGCTGAGAGACATGTTTCCTTGGCTTCAGGCTGAGTGGCTCCATCCTGGACCCCTCAGGGTTTGTTCTCCAACAACAAGCAGTCTGTATCTGAAGCCAAAGAACCTGTGCCCTCCAGCCCCTTCCAGCTCCCAGTCTACCCAAGGTGGACTTCTCAGAGATGGGTAGCAGCTCCCCTTCTTTCATTTGACTCTTATCCCGGTGCTCAGAATTCTCATTACCCTTTTTTTTCAGACTCCTGAAGCCCATCCTGATATCCCACATTTCCTAGGGAGAGACTGTAGGTTCTCCCAGACATCTTCTCTTCTCTCTGCTCTACATATAAGAAAGAACAATTACTATAATGTATGGCACCATTTCTGATTATACACTCATAATCGAAAGAAATTCCTCAAAGCTGCAAAATTTCTGTTATACTGAACACTTAGAACAGGAAGACTTAAAAGAAGGAAGGTCAAGGGGTTAGCAAATGTTTGCTCCAATTCCAAACTAGAATAGAATGATAGAATGTGTTAAAATAGAAAGGAAATTCTGAAGAGATGGTAGAAAGTCAAGAGTGTTGAGGAGCAAAATAGAAACATCTTCAGAACTCATTGAAACAATGTTCAGAGATGGGATAGGCAGGATTCCATGGTTTGCCATACTATCATCCAGAAGCTCTTCAAGCCCAATGAGAAGTATCAAAAAATGCAAATCTGATTGTGTAGTCACAAATGGTTTCAAAAAGGACACCAAGGGGGCTGTACTTGGAGAACTCAGAGTCCTTGTAGGGGACTGCTAAGATGAGCTCATGCGTGGACATGTACAAAGGGAAGGAGGAGGCAAAGACA
Organism: Tarsius wallacei; assembly: GCA_963574415.1. Lineage (NCBI taxonomy): Eukaryota > Metazoa > Chordata > Mammalia > Primates > Tarsiidae > Tarsius > Tarsius wallacei. The sequence continues at coordinate 14,645 of CAUYQG010066308.1, read as the reverse complement.
ATTCAGAGGGTGGTGCACACCTTGACAGGGATTCTAAGTCTTACATGTAATGAGGCCTGTTTTGGATAGGGGAGCTATGATAGCTTTATTTTAGAATCAATTAAATATGTTTGGGGACAGTAAACTAATCAAGAAAGAGACGTGCTTACATCAGGAACCCAGTCGTGTGGGAATGTTGATGGTGACTTGGTAGGTGTTCAGGGTTGAACATGTACCCGAAAAAGATTGTTGCAGTCCTAACCCCCCGTTCCTCAGAATGCAACTTCAGTTGGAAACAGTCATTGAAGATAGAATTGGATAAGATAAAGTCACACTGAAGAGGAGATAAAGACACACGTAGAGAGAAAGACGCCATGTGAAGAGACAGGTGCACAGAAGAAGGATGCCATGTGGCAATGGAGGCGAAGAGTGAGGCAGTTGCAAGGCAAGGTGCACTGAGGACCAGTAGCCACCACCAGGTGCTGGGAAGAGGCAAGGAGGAATTCCACCAGAGACTAGAGGGAATGGCCCTGCCAATACCTTGACTTTGGACCCCAAGCTTCCAGTTGTGAGACAACACATTTCTGCCATCTTACACCATCTGGTTTGTGGTGCTTTGTCCTGGCAGTCCAGAAAACTGATAGAGTAGGCACTCCTTACATCATTCCTTCTCTTGCTGGCCTCTCTTCTTCATCTAATGCTTACCATTCAATGAGGAAGACCTTGATAATCCAACTATTGTCTCTTGCTCACATACACACATTCTCTGGCCTACGGTTTCACTTGAGAAAGACCAAGTCTTCCAGGCCTGTGTCGTGTATGGGTGTGAGGATGTGACGCCAGGGATGCTTTTGCTTATTATTTTGCACAGCCGTTTCATGTTGGCTTAGGCAGACTTTTCCTCTCAGCAGCGAAGGCAACAAGCTTTGAACTCTCCCTCCAGCTTATGGGCTAGCAGAATTGAATCTCCCAGAAAGATTCCAGTTGAGGAAGAAGAATCAAGATGATCACATCTTTCTGACCATCACCAACTTCGGCTTCCTTGGTTGCTATGACACTCATTTGGCAAAGTTTTTAGGGCACAGTTCAGCTCTGACTCCAGGAAGCCTGAGAAACACCAGACTGGGATGCATCTGTCTTTCTGAAATTGGGTTCCACACATCTTCATATTTGAATTGAATATGGCCTTTTTTTCTCCCCTAAGCACCAGTCTAGGAGAAGGGTAAATGACAGAACTCCATTTATTTCTTTTAGAAAGTTTTATACCTAAAAAAACATTTAGACACAATGGTGTTTGAAATTTACCACGTACTTAACAAATCCTTGTGGATAAATTGAAAAAAATCATAGAACACAGAAAAGGAAAATGCAATAGATTGATATTTGTTTAACAATCAAATACAAAGCATGCTGATGAATGGATGTCAACATGGAAGGTGGAGTCTATTTTCACGATGTGGGGATCTGCCAAGTGCCCAATTCTGGAAATAATTCATCTTAATAATTGAGATGAAGATATAGAAAGCAGGTAGAACAATTTTGTAAATAGATGGACACATGAACATATAGCAAATATCAAGGGAAAAAATCAGAAAAATATCTTGTTGGCTCATGTGTCTGATTTTAGTTTGGGGAAAGTATGACTTCCAATCATGCAAGTTCCATTAATCTATTAATATCAGACAGAAGAACAAGGGCCACTACTTCATAAAGGGTTCCAGAGAATCTGAAAAAACAGTCAACTACACTACTTAGTCTTAAGAAGGAGAGGGAAAGGGAAAGACTTTCATATCAAGATGGAAGACAAGAAGACAGGCTGGTAAGAAGTTGAGTGTACATTTAACAGGAGAAAGATACATGAAAAGAGAAGACTGCAGAAATTCCCCATGAGCGATTGTGACACTATTATTAGAGTGCAGACAAACAACCAAACCAGTTAGGGTGCCAATGGCCATAATAACAATTTTGCAAAGAAAAAACTTAGTGGCTTAAAACAACATACATCTATTTCCTCACAGTGTCTGTGGATCAGCAATCTGAGTGTGGCTTAGCTGGGTGCTCCAGCTCTGGGTGCTCCCACAAGTCTGTGGGCGAAGTGCTGGCTGGGCTGTAGTCATCTCAAGGCTCGCCGGGGGAACCTTCGTGTATACTTACATGACTATTAGCCAATATTAGTTGCTCATGCGTTGTTGGACTGGGAGCCTCAGTTCCTCGTTGGCTGTTGGCAGGATGCCTTATTCAATCCCTTGTTACCCTGGCCTCTCCGCAGAGCAGCTTGCCACGTGGCAGCCAGCTTCCCACAGAGCCAGCAAGCAAGAGAGGAAGAGTTTGTGCAAGTTAAGAGCCAGAATGTTTTTGATATCCCCTCACTTTTGCCATATTCTATTTGTTTGATGGAAGTCCCCAGGTCTAGCCCACACTCAACAGGAGAGAATTGCCCAAGGGTGTGAGCACCAGGAGGTGGGAATGCTTGGAGGCCATCTTAGAAGCTGTCTACCACATGGAACATAGCCAGGATTAGACTTTGTCAAAAGCAGAAATGCTTGACAGATACATACTTGTATTCCTACATTAAGGAGGGTGTACAGAAGGTCCTCAACTTATAACTTATGATTTTTGACTCTATAATGATGTGAAAGAGATATGCATTCAGTAGAAAGCATTCTTGGAATTCTGGGCATTTTTTTTTTTTCAGGCTCATGATATGCGTGTGGGAGCTGCAACTCCCAGTCAGCCACAGGATCATAAAAGTAAATGAGTACTCTGCAGCGCATGGGTTGCCAGATGACTTTGCCAAACTCCAGGCTAATGTCGGTGTTCTGAGCAAATTTAAGCTAAGCTGGGCTAAGCTGTGATGGTAGGTTAGGTATATTAAATGCACTTTTGACTTATGATATTTCAATTTATGATGGGTTTATCTGGACATAACCCCACTGTAAGTTAAGGAGCATCCGTACGTTTCTAACTTCACTTGCTCATGGTGGAATGGTATGCTAAAAAAATAGAAAGGGTCTTTAAAAATTGAAAGGTGATCTATGAAAAGAATGTGATAAAGGAGGTAGCAGGTTGGAAAACAAATCAAGAACTTGATGAAAAAATAAGAAAACTATTACATAAGGAAGGTATGTGCCCATAAACTAGAGTTTCTATTTAACATTAAAATAATCTCAAAAGACCCTAGGACATAGGACCAGGCAAATAGAATAGTTTATATGATGAACTGCTGCTTAATGACAATATAGAGTTCTAAGATATTTCTCACAACCCACCAAAAAACACTTGTCAAGGGGACAAAGCAATACCTAATATCTGATTATGCCATTATAAGAAATTTCTAGAACCAATTGGTTAAGACTCATATTTAAGATAGGCAAACTATATGTTTCAAGGACTGTTTCCTTAAGAGGAAGAATCAAAAAGGAGGAAGAAAAATCACGATATCGGGAGGAATAAGTCACCTCTTCCCTGATCTAGGCAGCCAGGTGTTCTGGCTCCTGTCCATCTCTGTCCTCTCTCCCCACTCACTGCCTGGTGCCTCAGGTCACCAAAACACCCAACAACTTCCTAACTCTCCTCATTTCCTTTAGGTAAGTGCTCAAATGTCACCTATTCAGAAAGAGTTTACCAATGTCTAAAATAGCATCGACCTGCCCCACTCGCTTATCCTGCTTTTACTTTTTATCTTTCCAAAATTATATTATGTGTTTCTTTATCTGTTTATTGCCTGGCTCCTTAGAGAAAAAAATCTCTATGAATTCAAGAACTCACCTTTCTAGGATCTGTAAAAGCAACAGAAAACGGGCAAAAAATGGGAAGAACAATGACAATTTGCTAGAACTACACTAATACTAATTTATGCGCAAGGGGAACATTTATATTTGTGTATGATATGTAATTCATTAAAAAAATTCCGAGAGACTCAAACGAACTAAAATACTTTAAAATATTTCAGCTAGCATTTAAGTCGGCGGCGCAGCAACTCTTGCGACCCCTGATAGCGCACCCGCTGATTTCTGAGGATTCTCAGCCAGAAGACTGGGTGCGCCCTCCCTCTTTTATAAAATGTATTCTTGTCGCTATTTGATTGGATAGCCTTTTCAGTAGCTCCTTTCTTATTGGTAGAGCTTCCAGTCCATCACTCCGGACTCAAGCCGTCTACTGGTCCGCTGTATCAGACAGCCTGCAGCCGGCCGCACTCCGCGGGAGGTGTTCCCCGGTGACGTCAAAGGCGCTCCCGGCCCACATTCCAAAGCTTGGGCGGAGACTTCCCGCAGCCCCTGCCTTTGTGGGCGAGACACGGCGGAGAGCAAGACTTCTGATTGGGTCTTGCGGGCCAGGCGTGTATCCGATTGGTCACTGCCTTGGGGAGGTGGGGTCGCAGCTGGATCCCGGAGCAGCGCCTAGGGCCCCAGGGAGTCTCAAAGTTTGTCTGGGGCCCTAGTAGGAAGCGGGCTTGTTCTGAAGGGGGTTCCCTTGGTTGGGAGCTGGTCTCCTGCCTTTATTCTGGATGCGCATCCCGCTTTAACTCCTGCAGCCTTCTGTCCGGTATCCTGGAGATCCCCAGATCTGCGAGGACACCAGACGCGAGACCTCGACCGTTCACTGAGCAGGGCAGCAGACGTGTACCTGCTGAGTGCATAAGCTACACACGCGCGCACACGTACACACACGCACACGCGGACGGAGAGGACACTCGCCGGTCCCGCGGCTCTGCCGGCCCCGCCTGCGCTCAGCGCCCGCGCGCGGCCCGCCATGGAAGTGCTGGAAAGCGGGGAGCAGAGCGCGCTGCGGTGGGACCGCAAGCTGAGTGAGCTGTCGGAGCCCGGGGAGAGCGAGGCCTTTCTGTGTCCCACGGTGAGGACGGCGGGGAGGGTGGCTGTCAAGGGGGGCGCTGTCACGGGAGGAACGGCTGGGGATCTGGGAACTGGGAAGGCGGGATTTGGGAGAGGGCATGGTCAGGGCGGGCGGTCTGGGGCGAGGTGTTGTTTTTCTGTCTGAGCGGATGAAGGTGGGCAGCTGGCCCTTTTAAACTTTTCAGAAGATAATGTCACTTTGTGTTCTTTTAGCAATGTATGCTTTGTTTCCGAGGTTTTGCCCCGTCTGTAACGGCGTCTCCTAGTGCTAACAGTACTGTAGTGCTGGAGGAGGCGTATGTGTTTTGAGAGTAGTATGTCTCCGCCTAGTTGCTATTGATTTTCGTGGGAGGGTTTTACAAAGTGGACAACGTTAAGCACAATTTCCTTTCCATCTGTCTCATATTCTCTCTCCTCTCCCTCTCCTTTCTTTTTTATAATTTAAAAAGTACGTGTGTGTGTGTTTTGAAAGGGCTCCTCCACACTAAAAAGAAGGCTGCTTTATTTGGCTTTTTAAACTGTACAGCCAAGAAATCTGCTTCCTCCGTCTCCAGAGGAAAGGACCAGCGGAGTATGGAAAATCTGAGGCAGTTAACTGTTTCAGAAAGGCTTTAGGGAAGGTGGGACAGCTCACCACTTCCTTGTTCAGTCTTATTCTGTCTTCAGAGACCTCTTTGGGGGAATAAGCTGCCACAGAGTATGCACATTTCTTTTATAGTTTTTAATGTCACTGCTTTGATATTAAGTTTGCAAAATGAAGTTTGTTTCCCCTGGCCAGCACTGATAATAGGACTTTGTGCAAGATCTCTTTGTTTCTTTCATGTACACGTAGATGTTTGTAATGGGATTTTGGGGGGCACTAATGAGAAAACAGACTTGTCTGCTTCCCCTTCACAGTTCTTTTAATGGGGTCAGTACCAGGATATTTGAAACTTTTGTAAATGGCTTGCAGGCTCCACCTTTTTGGCCTTTGCCTCTGGCTGACGTTATTTTGGGACAAGGGATGAGGGCCTCCTGCTGATTCCCACCAAAGCATTTGTGGTGACTGAGCTTGGCTTGTTTAAAAAATGCAAAGTGCAGGGCTGAGAGGGAGTGGTAGTTCACGCTGGGGCAAAAGCCAGATGTTCAGCGTGATCTCCTGGGCTTTGCTTACTGAGCCTGTCCAGAGGAGACCATGTGGGCTGCCTTGGATTGGAGGCCAGATGTGCTTCCTGTCCCCAGTAAAAAACTTGAAGCATGTTGGCCCTCACATATCGTCTGATTATTCGATGCTCCAGATGATTCCACTGACATGGGCAACATTTTGCATTAGGGCAGCTCTTCTCTTTTGTTCTTAAACATAACCCTCTTTTGCTGTGACGGTGTCTCAAGCAGCAGCTATAGTGCCACAGCTTTTGGGTTGTCTTCCAGCGGGTGGAATGAATTAGGCACAGGCATCCATCTTGCTGTTCCGGTACCCTGAGGCTTGGCATTGGTGAAACCACAGGCCAAGGTTCGAGATGCTCCTTGTGACTGTGGCATTAACTCCAGGAAGAACAGCTTGAACTGGCTCTAACTAATATCTTTATGCGCAGCTTCAAGGGCAGAGAAACATTGCATTCATTTTGATAAAAACAGTTCCGTTTTTCTGTCGAGATAAATCAGTAGCATGTGATTATTTGTCTTCTAATCCTATTTTTTTTAATGGTTATTATGTTCTCCATTTAGGTGCATGTCTCTTTTCTGAACAGCTCATTCTTATAAAATGCCACTCGTCATTGCTGCATGTCAGTGCAATAAACTGTGCATATAAATTACTGTTGAAAGAGGTATTGGGTTTAGCAGCACAGACAGCTGGATTATATTCCTTTCAAACTAAGGAAGACTTGGCAGCAATTTGAAGATAGATAGCTTTCCTATCTGTTTCTTGAACTTTTTGGGTATCTAGTGGCAAGGCTGGTTGTTATGCCATCTGACCATAATGTGGGCTGGCCTGACCTCCAGCTGTATTTCCATGTGGAAAATGGATAGCCTGATTATGCATTCTCTCAAAGACATGTGCGTCCTTTCAGTTAATATTTATTGACCATCTTCTGTGTGGCAAACACTATTCTAAACACCTGGGATACATCAATGAACAAAAACAGACAATAATCCCTGACCTCTAGAAGCTTGCATTCCTCTCTCTCCTCTCTCTCTCTCTCTCTCTCTCTCTCTCTCTCTCTCTCTCTCTCTCTGTCTGGTGTGTGGGGAAAGATAAACAACAAGTGATCAACATAATAAAGAAGCAAATGATATTGTATATTAGATAATAGTAAGTGTAATGGAAAAAGCAAAAGTAGAACTGGATGAGGGGGATAGAGAATACAGGATGGGGGAAGGGCAAACTGTGGGTCTGAACTGAGTGGTCAGAGTAAACCTCCTGTAGAAAATGGATCTAAACAAAGATCTGGTGGAGATGAGAGTGTGGGCTCAGCAGGATGAAAAGCCAGAGCGAGGGCCCTCATTTGGGGGTGCATTTGGCATGAGCCTATGGTAAAATCATCTTCTGTTTTGGATTCCCCCATTTTGGTGAGCTATTCTTTTTATAAATGTAAGTTTCTTCTGAGACACTGGTGCTTCTTTTTGGAATGATCCAGCAAAAATTAACAAGTTGAGGAGAGCCTGAGGGGAGGGTGAGGTGAGGAAGTAAGTTGGGAGAGTGGTAAGAGGTGATGACAGCTACCATCATTGAGTGTTCATCATCTGAGAGGGTAGGCCGACTGTGTGAGCCTGCCATCTGGAGCACCACCACAGGAAGACAGAATCAGGATTCAAACTCAGGTCTGCCTGCCTCTAAAGCCCAGATTCTTTACTATCAGACTGTACAAATGAAGCATCCTGACTTAAAGAAGGAACTGATTAAGAGGAGGGGAGAGAATGATTGGAACACAGACACTGCTGAGCCTTAAAGCAGCTCGTAGGTAATGAATTTTAAAAATGTAGAATGTTCAAGTTGCTCAAGACTGAGATTGTAATGTTTCTCAGGCACTTTGTGTTAGCCACCAGGAGCAATGTTTTTTTCATTTGGTTGGTTATGAAGACTTCTTGTTCTAGAAGGACAAAGGCTTAGAGGAGACAGGTTTAAAGTCTATAAAATAATGAAGCACGTGGATAGGGCAAATATGGACTTGCTCGTTAGATCCTGAATTACTAAAGCTCTGGGCTTTTATCTTTTTTGAAGCTTTAAAGTAGTTTCCATACCAAATGTAAAAATGTTATTTTAATTCAGTGAGTAGTGCTTTTATGAAAGCTGTTACTTCAAGAAGGGCTACAGGCTAAAATTGTGTTCAGAAAAGATGGCAGATCTACATATGAGGAGATTGTCTCTTATGGTTTGATACCATTGTCAGAATCCTTACCTCTTTCCCCAAACCTGCCTGGATGTTGGACATTTTTGACATTCATGTTGTGTTCCTGTATACATTCCTGAGAAATGTCTGGGCTTTTGCAGTTTAAAGAACAAAATTTTATCTATACATTTTATCTATGTATATTATATATGTGCAGACTATGTCTGAAAGGATGCTCAAGAAATGGATAACTTTTGGGGAAGGGGACTTGAGGGAGTGGAGGTCAAGAGAGGAAGAGGGGCTTATCTACATACAATGCCCTTTAGTCTTATTCCAACTTTTACCTCCTGGATGTGTTTAGAAAATGAATTACAACTTAAAGGCACCATGTAAGACTGGACTAGAGATGATTTTTCATTGAGTGTTTTTGAGGGACAAAGGGAAGTTAGTGCCGTATTAAAGCTCAACATCACTCAAGTTAGTAGAAGCCTTGGGCAAAAAATACGGAAAGCGGGGATGCTTGATGGAAAGGGCTCTAAGGATAGAGGTTGGCAGTAAGTTTTGTGTATGATAAACCTCGCGATCTTGGTAGCTTGCTTTCTTCTATCTCAGTTTAGCCATCTGGAAAATAACGATTTTAGCAATTTTTGCAATAATTATATCCTTTTAGAAAAGTATTTAATAGAAGCTACAGAGTCATTACAAAGATAACAACAAAAGTTCTGCTTGTTTTAAATGCAAAATTCATATGAAGCCAGTTATTTGTAATATTACTTGGTAATTATGTTACTACAATTGTATATCCAATTGGTTCTTTTTTTTTTTTGAGTTGGAGTCTCACTCCACCGCCCATGCTGCAGTACAGTGGCACACTCACGGACACCCCAGTGTCAACCTGCTGGGCTCCTGCGATCCTTCTGCCTCAGCCTTCCAAATAGCTGGAGCTACAGGTGCACGCTACCATGCCTGACTGATTTTTTGATTTATTGTAGAGACAAGGTCTCACCATGTTGCCTAGGCTGGTCTTGAACCCGTGGGCTCAGGCAATCCTCTCGCCTCAATCTCCCAAAGTGCTGGGATTACAGGCTTGATCCACCATGCCCGGCCTCCGGTTGGTTCTTAAAGTGAATTGACTGATACCAGATAGTGGTAGGCAGGGAGTTGAGGGAATGTTCCATCACTTGCCTGGTGTCCACATGGGAAGGCCATCTGGCTTCCACATCTCTCACTGACTGCCAAGAAGGAGTTGACTGATCTCTCAGGCTGAGTGGACTGTTCTTTCTCCTGGCTGGCCTAGAGAATGATATGATTCCAATGAAATATTGAAGCTTCACCTAACTCCAGTCAGAATGGCAATTATCAATAACTCAGAAAATAACAGTTGCTCGAGAGGGTGTGGCGAAAAGGGAACACTTCTGCAATCTCTTTTTAACTGCTACAGGAAAAAAGTGGCTTTGAAACTTGTAAAGTCCTAGATTCAATTAAAAATAAAACAGAGCAGTTCCCTAGAGCTAAGAAGTGTCCATTATTGAGCTTGAATATAAACAAAGAAAGAAACTACCCAAAGAATCAATGTTAGGATATGGGAACTTGCTAGAACAATAACAACAAGAAAAAGGTTTAAAATTTCTATCACAAATAGGCTACTTGAGGAAACTAGTTTTGTCTTTCATTCATTTGAGTCGTCTATCATTTCTAGCAGGAATGTTGAAAGGATATTGCACAATGATTTATATGACTTTTGTTTCTACTTCTGATTCTTTTGTTTAACTTCTTGCCATAATTTTGCTGTGTATAAGATGGGGTTTGCGAGTAAACTTTTGGCAATAACAAAATCCTTGGACTTATTTTGCTTTCTTATTCATGGTTACATCTTAGCTTAGTTAGTAGTCTGATGATTATACTCTCTCCTCTCAACTGTTTATTTGACTATCACCTTGTATGCCTAATAGATATCTCAAAGTAACATGTACAAACTAACTCTCACTTGAAACTTTAGTGTTTCTCACCAACTCACAGTATCAACAACCACCCAGTAGACAGACCCCAGCTTTTGATATCATACTTTTTTTCCTCATATCTCACATGGCAGAGATGACTAACTTTCCACTGAAGATTCATTTTTCACTTTGCACAGCATAGTTGTTGTAGGAAAACAGCTGTCCAAGGCTTATCCATATTTCCCATTACCTTTATATAAAATTTGGAGCACAATCGTTGGTTTCTATCTATGCAAAGTTAATAGAAGTGATGTATCCACTTTCTCAGGCAATGTGGTTAAGAAGTGAATGTGCTTGCGCCATCCTTTTCCTCTCCATAAGCCAGCTGGATGTCAATGCCTGGGAAACCTAGAAAGTCAATGATACTAGCATGATCTACATCTGACTGGCTCCCTGAATGACGGCATGGAAATTGCCCACCATCAACACACACACCCACACGAATGCACATGCCAGAAACACCCACATTGGACTGTTTAGAGACAAAACAAAACTTTAGTTTCTAAGTCACTGGCATAATGAAGCATGTTTGTTACAACAACTAGTGTTATGATAAACAGCTCACCACACATCTAACCCAACAGCAAATATCCTTCAAACTACATCCCAAATCCAGACATCTCTCGCTTCTAATGCCACACCAATAGTAGAAGGTACCATCGATTTTTCACCTGAATTATGGCAATAGTCTATTAAATGGTTTCTTTGCTTTGACTCTTACCTGCCTTTATCTGTAAAGTGATTCTGTTAAAAGAAAATTCTAATCATGCAATCATGTGCTTAAAAGGGGTCAGTGGATTTCTAGAACATTTTGAATCAAAACAGTTAAAAATGAGCAAAACATCTGAATAGACACCTCATCAAAGAAGATATACAGATGATAAATAAGTGCACTAAAAGAGGTTCAGCATCATATATCATTAGTGAAGTACAAATTAAAACAACAGTGAGATACCACCACATGCTTATTAGAATGGCTACAATTTAGAACATTGACATCACCAAATGGTGACAAGGATGTAGAGCAATAGCAACACTCATTCATTGCTGGTGGGAATGCAAAATGATACATCCTCTTCAGAAGCCAGTATGGCAGTTTCTCAACACCAAACTTACTCTCAAGTTATAGATGTAATTCATATGATTCAATAGTTGTGCTCCTTGGTATTTACCCAAATGAACCAGAAACGTATGTCTACAACAGCCCTACCAAGAGATGCTTATAGCAGCTTCATTCATATTTGCCAAAACATGGAAGCAACATGGAAGACCTCCAGCAGGTGAATGGATAAACAAACTGTAGTACATTCATGCAATGAAGTAGTATTCAGCATCACGCAGAAATGTGCTCTCAAACCACTGAACAACGTGAGAGAACTTTCAATGGATATTTCTATGCGAAAAAGTCAATCTGAAGAGGCTACCTGATGTGTAACTCTAAGTATACCACATTCTGGAAAAAGCAAAACTATGAGGATAGGAAAAAAGATCAATGGTTGACAAAGGTTTAGCAGAAGGGAAGAAGAGATAAATAGGTGGAACACAGGTAATTTTAGGGGAGTGAAACTCTTCTGTGTGACTTTATGATGAAGGGCACAGGTCATAACACATTTGTCAAGATCCACAGATTTACAGCACCAAGTCTGAATCTTGATGTAAACTATGGATTTTGGTTAATAAACTGATGAGTTAATATTGATACTAATGTATCAGTATTGGTTTATCAGTTACAACAAATGTACTACACTAATGCAAGATGTTAATAATAGAACTAGCAGCGGGGACAGGAGATAGTGAGAGATATGTGAGAACTCTGTACTTTCATCTCAATTTTCCATACCCTAAAACTACTTCAAGAAAATAAAGTCCATTAACTACAAAATACATGCATATTATGTCCCCTTTACAAAAACAGATGGTGTTTTGTGTTCTCACCCCCAGATTTATTTTAAAATAGAATATTTTATTCTAAGATATAGATGATATTTTTTTCCCATTACAAAGCAAAATAGTTGAATACTTCAGTGTTCTTAAATGGGCTGTAAACCTCAGCATAATGAAATAAAATTTTGAAAACAAATTTGGGCTAAAATATTTTTAATGTAAGATAAATACAGTCAAATAGATGTCTTTAAAGGTTAGCCCAATTTTAAAATAACTGTCGTGTGGCCATTAAAATCTACGTATGAAAACTTTATTTCCAGCTCTTTGATTTGATTCTAAATGAGTCCTTCATTTCTTGTGAAACCAAGTAAGTTAATAAATAAAAGCTGTCTTTTTTTGTTTCATGCTTATTTTGTATATTATATTTATTTAATTTTATTTATTATATTTATAACTTAAGAATAAAAAATTAATGTAGGGTCATCTCTTTGTTTCATCTAAATGAGCTAAACTCATTCATTTCAAAGCAGAACACTGTTTCATTTGCTTTTTCACAATACTACTGATATTGGTCAGATTTTCAATCATAAGACAAACAGGCAACCAAAGTATTATTCAGAAGTAATTAAATGTACAAACATATACAAAAATATTTTTAAGAACCCATACGTTTTCTTCTAGAGGTTTTCAGACAAATGGCAAATGAAACAGGAAAAAAAGAAAAAAGCACAGTAAATGTATAAAGGATCAGTTTATGTCTTATTCTTTTATTTTTAGATGCTTTCCTCAAAGTTTCCGGTGTTCTCTGAATGGCCTTTCCCATTTGAGAAGGCAACTCCATAACCATGACCGCCATTCCACATGTGTGTGGGACTCATTGCCTGGGAAATGATGCTTGTGATAATCTCAGAGCCAAAGGAGAAAACATGTGGAGATCTCACCTTTTGTCTTGCCAATGTCCATCAGTTTCAGTAAGACATAGTGCACTCTCCCTGTGCCTGCTCCCCCTTCATCCCCAAGCCTTCTGGTTCAACCTCCCCAGAGGGTAAAACTCCTGGTTCTTCGTAAAGTAAAGAAATAATAATTTCTGTCTGTGCAGAGGGGTGAAAATCCAAGCCAGGCCAGTCCCTGACACAACCCTTTAACCAGCCTTTCCACGTCAGCATGCTCATTCTTCCTCACCCCATTCATCCACCAGCCACAAGGGGGTTATGTCATGCTTTAGATTTTAGAGCCCTTCCTCAACTCATGAATGGTTTTGTGTCTTGGCTTTCCCATGCTTTCACTCCTACTTGCTGTTGTTCAGTTGAAAACTCTCATCACTACCATTTTTTCCTGTAGACTACATACCCTTTCCCCTGAGTCAATCATGTACAATAAATCTCTTTGTTGGAGGGGAAGAATAGAATAAAGGTAAATGTGTGTGTTCGATCTGTGATGTTCATGCAGAATTTCATAGAGTAGACTTGATTCTATTTACTACAAATATTAGAATATATAATAAAGTATATAAACACTACCAAAAAGAGACACAAACATCATTTGCAAGTACCATAAAAAAATTACCAGCTTGATCTTGTACAATTCACAAAGAAAACTTTGATAAATTAAAAAATAGCAATCACACACACACACACACACACACACACACACACACCCCACATCGTTTGACTGTAATATGAAAGCAAAAAGGTTTTAAATGACAGCTCAAGATATTTAACCCCAGACCTTTAAAAGCACTAATTTAAGTGACTTTCCAGTACGAATTAAATCCATACATACACACATGTACACACATTAATAAAAGAAAATAGCAATGAGAATGTGACATACAATAACCATGGCACTAGGCCAAAATGATAATCTGAGGAAAATATATACTATGTATACTAACAATTGAATTATGAGAAAATAAGAGAGTGTAAAACAAACTAATCAATCATCTTAAGAAGTAAAAACAAAACTAATGAGAAAAAATGTTTAAATTTATTGCAAAGAAATGGTAAAAATGAAAGCAATAGTCAGTAATAACTCAATCCTGTCTATTTTACTTCTTATTTTTTGTTTTATTTTAAAGATGTAGAGTACAATTCAGGTTTAGGCATGCAAATGTTCATTATTCAGGTACCCTTGTTGTATTGTTTTTATTTCTAACTTCTAACTTTCATCTGTGCTCCGGAGTCCAGATTGTTCCCTGGGTACTTGGCAACACCTGTCACTGTTAGGTACACAAATAATTTCATTAGCTCCTCTTTGAAAACACACTGCTCTTGCAGTAGTGAAGGCAAGATGTCTAAAAACACACTACTCTTACTACACGTCACCACGTTACAGTCCTATGCAACTTTTCAGTTCTCGGTTGAAAGTCTCCAAATCATCTTCACATTTTTTTCTTCTTTGTGTCATGAGACTAAATTATTACTATCCACCTGTGCTTTACTTTCTTGTATCTCAGTTCTTACCATCTTTCATATTAATTATTGCAAAACACAACTGCCTAAAGAACCATCTGTGCTTTCTCAATAAAACAAAGCTGATTTTGTCACCTCGATTTCAATAGAAAAGAAAAAATAAATAACAAATATTTTGGGAGAAAACCACACACACATATATATATA
>CAUYQG010066304.1:0-36650 GCA_963574415.1 Tarsius wallacei | reverse complement strand
ATACTTGCCTACAAATCTTGGTATATCCTCCAAACAACTTTTCCTGTAATGAAGCTGATAGTTTTTACTCTGAGTCATTTGATTATAACTAGAGGTACTAGGAAAAGGGGGCTGTTATTTTCTTTTTTTTTTTTTTTTTTTTAGTTGGAGTCTCACTCTGTTGACCAGACTGGAGTACAGTGGCCGCTTCCGGCCACCGCAGCCTCGACCTGCTGGGCTCCGGCTATCCTTCCGCCTCAGTGTTCCAAGTAGCTGGAACTACAGGCGCGTGCTACCACACCTGGCTAGTTTTTCTATTTATTGTAGAGATGAGGTCTCACCAAGTTGCCCAGGCGGGTCTCGAACCCACGGGCTCTGGCAATCCACGCACCTCAGCCTCCCAAGGCGCGGGATTACA
Source organism: Tarsius wallacei (assembly GCA_963574415.1). NCBI lineage: Eukaryota > Metazoa > Chordata > Mammalia > Primates > Tarsiidae > Tarsius > Tarsius wallacei. The sequence continues at coordinate 36,253 of CAUYQG010066304.1, read as the reverse complement.
GGCTGAGCCACCGAGCCCGGCTGGGGGCTGTTATTTCTTGGGAAGCCCCATTAAATGTCAACAGTGCTTGCCTCTTTTTGCAAATTGCTTCAATAACCCCATAAGAGGAAAGCAGATATTTCTTATCTATAGACTTTCAGGATGTTTCAGAAGGTAAATGTGAGTGCCCACTGATTGCGGGAAGAGAAATGGAGTGTTAACTGTCTTCTATCTCATTTTCTCATGTAGCAGAAGGCAGTGAACTTCACTCTTGTATATCTAGTATCTCAGTATTTCTGACATTACTAAGATCATTGCGCAAAATAATATGGTGATTCAAGTTAACATTCTGACTGAACTGGAAGCTACAAGTTTTTCACAAAAGAAGCTTACAGGTATTCTTTTTTTTTTTTTTTAAGCAAAAAGTCATATTTTTTTTTTTCCATCTACTTGGGACATTGCAGAACTAATGTGATGTGGTATGACAAGATTTGCCAAGTTTGTCACATTCTACTATAATATATTGGAAAATCATTAGACTAATTAGTTAGTAGACATAATTCACTAGAAATGTTCAATAAATAGTTAATTGATTTACTTTCGGTGAGGATAGAATGGGTATTAGGTATCTCCCAGGAGAAAATTTAAAAATGAATTACAATGTCAAATAAGTTAGTCAAAATAACATTATCAGTAAATTAGATAACTTCTCAGTTGCCATCTCGGTGAGGCCTTTCTTGATTATGCTTTCTAAAATTTCAACTTGATACTCTGATACTTTATATCCTCTTCTCTGCTTTTTTCTCTTTGGAACTTATCACTGATTAATATACTATGAATTCTGTTGGTGGGTTTTTTTTGTTGTTGTTTGTTTTTAATAGCCTGTCTCCCCAAATGTACACTCTATGAGGACAGGAATCTTTTGTTGATTGCTATATCCCTAGCTTCTAGAACAATGCCTGACAAATAATAGACTCTCAATAAATATTTGATAAATGAATGAACAGGTATATGATTGTCAAACTTCTGAAGAATTCCTTTAATTTTTTCCTCCTTGCAGTGAAGAAAATTGCCTTTCTCTACAAAGAAGAAAATTGCTTTTCTCTGCCCTAACCTTGTCTCTGCAGAGTCCAATAACTCCTTTCCATCATACTTTTCTACAATAAAAACAATACAGACACTAGAAGAAGACTGCTATTTTGTACCTAAAGACATCTGTTGTATCTCTGTCACTTATGAGCTATTTAATCTGAACTTGTTATCTCATTTGTGTGGGAATATAAACAATGTCATTCACAAAGATGTGGAAAAATTAAAGATTAAATTAGCTTTGGAAAGTGACTCATAAACCTCAAAAACTTATAGAAATATTTATAATTATAGGTCAGCTGTTATCACTACAATAGCTTTTTCTTCTTCTTTCTGTCAGTATTTATCTCCCAGTCTCTGTCTCTCTCTCTCTCTCTCTCTCTCTCTCTCTCTCTCTCTCTCGCTCTCTCTCTCCCCCCCTTTAAGTTGAGAGAAAAAACTATTTCATGAATTCTCTCTTCCGAAATGAACAAACTGTCAGTCTGGTAGCTTCTATAATATCAACCATAGAGATAGGGATAACTTCCCTTTCCATCATTTTGTGAATGCTGCCACTTACTGACCTCCGATGACCAGACATGAACCAATGAGCCAATAGAAAAGATAATCACTCATCTAAGTGTCCAGCTGCCGGAGAGAGAAATATCAAACAAAGCAAACGGAGCACATGCATGGCAAATGAGACCAGAAGTGGAGTAGGTAATATAATTAGAAGGACGCTAGAAAGATCTCTTCTAATTTGCTGTGGACTCTGAAGTTACAAAATGAGATATTGATTTCTTTGTTCTACAACATTTCTCTTCAGAAGTCTTCTATTAGCAAATGCCGCCTGAGAGAAACACAGAAAAACCAGTATCCATCTTCAATATGTTAGCATAAATTAGATTGTAGATAGCTAGCTCTCTCATTGGAAGGCAGAGAACAAAAGCCTGATAGAATGGGACTCATATTAAGAGAGTTTTAGTACTAAGGAAATGAAAAGCCCAGAATAATTCTTCAGAAGAATATATTAACCTAGAGCAAGGTTCAGTAAACTTTTTCCAGAAAGGATCAGATAATAAATATCATAGGCTTTGTAGGCCTTTCAGTCTCTTTTGTAGCTACTCATCTCTGATACTATGGTGCAAAAGACGTTGTAGACAATATGTAAGTGAATAGTGTGGCTGTGTTCCTTAAAACTTTATTTACAAAAGTAGCCAGTGAGCCAGAATGGCTCATGAGCCATAGTTTACCAACTCCTGGCCTAGAGGCAGATTATTTTTCAAATCTATTTAAAATTTAAAACATTGATAATGTTAAGATAAGTATAGAAAAGGTATGTAATAACTAAATAAAATTATCATGAAGAATATAACAAAAGTCAAACTCTGTATTGCACTAAAGGGTCTGCCTAAATATTGACAAGAAAAAAACTAGAAAATAGAACATATAAATGATTACTTCTGAATTTAGCATTGTAATATCTAATAAATGAGATGAGATTCAATTCACTAGTTGTTACAGGAATTAAATAATAATGATGAAATCTGTGGGGACTATGGTCACTGACCCCCCCAAAGGCTTACTTAAAAAATCACTGGCATGAGGTAGATTAATTAATAGGAGAAAAGGCATACAAATTGTATTTAACGTCTATACACAGAAGTCTTCAGAATTAAGACATAACTTCTCAATGAGTTACAGAATGAAGACATAGCTTCCCAATGAGTTATAGAATGAAGACATAACTTCCCAATGAGTTACAGAAACCATCTTTAGGTTATACAAAGAACGGGAGCTTGCATTCTGGTAAAACAGGTTATAGGAGGGACATGAATCTGAGAGACAGGCATTATTTTATAAAATGGTTCTTTCTCTCCTTCCCTGCAATAGATAATTTTAATAGGTAGAAGAAGTAGCTTGGGAGAAACCTTGAGGCAAAATTCCACATTTTTTAGTGAATTTCCCCTGTACCCCTTTGAAGCACTCTACATAAATTGAACTGGCAAAGATTAAAAGCTCTCTAACATCTAGTGCTGGTTGGGAATGCCAGCAAAAGGGCATTCTCACATATTGCTCTGGAAATGTAAATTGTACTGACTCCATGAAATACAACCGTGAATAGTATCATCATTTGAAATGAACCATACGTGTATTGCTGCAGCCCCAATTCAGACAGGGCACTCACGTAATGTGTATTTATTCTGAAGAAACCACTCAGAGGACAGGTTGGTAAAGACATGGGTTTATTATTACTTACAGGAGGGAATTTATGGCAGCTGATCAGTACAAAGCTCTCTACATCCCAATAAATGTGGGGAGAGATTATATACTTCCAGCATGAGAAAGGCAGCAAGACACAAACAACAGCATTACAAGCAAAGAAACAAAGATGTTTACTCTCTCAGTAACTGCCTTGAGTATGCAAGTGTGCATATCTCTAAGGATATTTTGACTGGGTGTGGACAACCTTGGCCAAGGGCCATTCTCTCCTTTGGGGAGAGAGATCAGCAGGGAGGGGAAGTGGGGCACACACCCTGCATTTTCCCCCAATACCTATACTCTTTAACCCAAAATTTCCAATCCTGGAATCTAACCCCAAAATACAATAATGTAAAAACTTTAAAATGTTTTAGTTATGGGGTGTGTGTGTGTGTGTGTGTGTGTGTGTGTGTGTGTGTGCGTGTGTATCTCAGTAAATAATCAAGAGTATGGAAAATCCTATTGAGGGACACATCTTAAGTCATATCACAGGTGATGTGCCCAGAGTGGATTGAAGAGGTGACTGAGAAAGATGATCATGTTGGGTAAAGAGGGAGCACGGTGTCAGGTAAAAACTTCACAAAAAAAAACATTGTGTATAATATATTTACATTTAGGTAAAATTTTACAACTTGCTTAAGAGCAAAGCTTTTTTGTTTTGTTTTTTAAGAAAGAGAAAAGAGATTTTGGTAATAGTCTCTAGTCTAAATATCCTAGAAAGTTTAAGAAAAGCAAATTTGCCAGTGCTTGTTTTCTCATCTCCTCTTCCTTGTGATCTTTTATTTGAGGCAAAAAGATTGGCCTTTAATACTTAAGAGGTACAGAGAAATTCACCCCAAAATACAGCTTTTTGCCACAAGATCTCTCTGACCTTCCTACCTTCACTTAGTAGTTCTTTGTTATCTATTTCAGAAAAGAAGAGCAAGATAAGACCATACCTGAGCAAACCTTCTTACAAGTATAATGACTGTCTCCAAGGATTATTTAAATTCCAGGGAGATCTCTTTATAAGTCATTCTGTGTCCCCCATCTATTCATTTCAGCAATCATCTGTTGCCCCTCAATAGAATTCTTCTTCCTCCCATAACCTGTTTTACCAAAATGCAAGTCCCTATTCTTTCTGTAACCCCAGATGGTATATAAGTTACTGTAACTCATTGGTAAGTTGAGTCTTCATTCTGAAGGCTTCCTTGTATACATTGAATACAATATGTTTTCCTTTTTTCCTATTAATCACTCTTGCTTCATGCCAGTGATTTTTCAGATAGCCTTTAGGGGGCCAATGGCCATTGCTCCCACAATGTCAGCTTGGACTCGCTATATTAAACACACTTCTGAGCCAGGTAGGTAATATAATTCTTTCTTAAATTATATTTGTTGGTAAGACATACTCTGTTTTTAGACTGAGTATATAAATAAATAGTCTTAGCTCTAACAACAAAAAAAAAATTGTCTTCCTTTTGTTTCTGGGACAGTTACATTACCACTTTTACCCCTCACACACAAACACACACTTGTGTACTAAAAAACAAGTACAAAGCCATTTGCAAATGGCAGCTGATACTTAATCATGCTATACCTTGTGAACTATAACAAATTAGAAAATACAAGCTTCATTAATAGCATGTAGCCCTGTTGCAGGAAAACAGAGAGACCATGACATCAAGGCTATCTTAGGAAGTAGCATTTTATTAGTACCAGTGCGACTCAGAGGGCTAATGCCAGGTAGGTAATATAATTCTTTCTTAAATTATGTTTGTTGGTAAGACATACTCTGTTTTTAGACTGAGTATATAAATAAATAGTCTTAGCCAAGGCTGAGCAACCCAGAGAAAGAGGAGAAGGGTTTTATATGTTAGTTTAAGTATGGGAGGGAGGTCAGGTTGTATAACTATACATTTTTCTTTGGAATTTGCAAGGTGGTATTTAGCAAAACCAGATTTTCAAAGAACAAATTGTCTCCAGGGCATACATGACAAGCAAGGGTTCTAAAATGATAACCTTGCAAAGAGAGGATGAGGGGATAAGATTGTGAATCAATTACTCTCTTGTATTTCCAGGAAAGTGGTTTGTGGCTATTTGGTTTTCTCACGTCCCATGTCTAGCAGTTTTGGAACTTGCAGGTTGATTTTTTAAAAGGAATAATTTTAACAGTTTTTAGCCCCTCTCTGCCACATTCCCACCTTTGATGTTCAACCCTTCATGTGTTAAAGAGCATCGTATTCAGTTTGGTGCTTTAACGTTATGTGGGCCGCAGCTTTTTGTTCAACAACTGTTTCCACAAACTTAGAGATAGAGTTCAATTACTGGGGCTATGCAAGGGAGGATAAGACAAGATCCCAACAATAGGATTATAGATCCAATAATGTACTTAAATCCCCCCAGACCCGAGAACATGTTTTCTAACCAGTTGGCAATTTTTATGCCATGTCATTTTTGTACTGGGACATGGGCAAGTTTTCTAATATAAGAAAGAACAGAAATGCTAGTGAGACCTTTTCCGAACATGTCAAATTTGTAGGGGTCAACTCTGTCAATCCTATAGCAAAAAAAGTCAATCGTATAACAAATAAAATGACAAACAGTATAGCAATTGGCAAATACAAAGACTGACAAAGCGAAACAATGGCTTATCAGTAAGGTGTTGATTCCATTGAGTCCTCAAGTTTTTGCTATGTTTAGATCAGCCAGCATCCGGTGTGTGGCTGAAGCAAGGCTGATGGATCCTCAAACTTCAGCCTTGTGTAGACTAACCAGCCCTGGAGTGACTAGAGCAGGGCTTGGGGAATTCATTTCAGGTTTTCCACCAGCATTGGTGACTTCCTGGAGGGTCAGCTTAAGGGAAGTCGATAGATTTGTGGTGCATTCCCAGTCTTGGGAGACAGGTTTAACTCTGCTGTAATGGATTCAGGGAACTGTTTCGGCTACTTTGACTGCAGTTGGGGTAGACAAAAGGACAGTAAATGGGTTCCTCTAGAGGGATTTTAAAGACTGTACATTCCATCCTTTTACCCATACCATATCACCTGGTTAAAAGAATGGACATTGGTAGTTAAGATCATTGTTAGCGGATCTCTGACTTGATAATGGATGGCATTTAAGGCTGAATCTAAGCCTTGTATTTGTTGTTTCAGAGTAAGATTTCTAACTCCTTTAAGTTTCTCTGTATGCCCTTAACAAGAGGGGGTGGTCGTCCATAAAGGATTTCTTTTTTTTTTTTTTTTTGAGTTGGAGTCTCACTCTGTTGCCCAGACTGGAGTGCAGTGGCCGCTCCCGGCCTCAGCAGCCTCAACCTGCTGGGCTCTGGCGATCCTTCTGCCTCAGCCTTCCGAGTAGCCAGAATTACAGGCATGTGCTACCATGCCTGGCTGATTTTTTGATTTATTGTAGAGATGAGGTCTTGTCAAGTTGCCCAGGTGGGTCTCGAACCCGTGGGCTCAAGCAGTCCACTCACCTCAGCCTCCCAAAGCGCGGGATTACAGGCTGAGCCACCGAACCTGGCTCATAAAGGATTTCAAAAGGTGACAAACCTGTTTGTTTTGGGGGGCTAGACCTTACCCTTAGAAGGACTATTGGCAGAAGCTGGACCCAGCCTTGGCCCATTTAATTTGTTTAAAAGCCTGTTGTTGAATTTTTTCCCATTTTTTCCCAACAGAGGCTCCTGTTCATAGAGGGGCTTTCATAGAGGGGTTTTGCCATGATGGAGAAGTTAGGTATCCAAATTATACAGAACCCTGCAACCTCCCCAAAACTCACAGATTTGACACTGGGTAGTTGGGACTGATATTGAACATACTGCCTGTTTCCTTTCAGGGCCAAGTTGGTACTGGCCTTGGGACAAATGAAAACCTAGGTACCTAGCTTTTTTCTGACATATTTGGACTTTTTTCTTTGAGACCTTGTAACCCGCCTTCCACAGGAGGATGAGCAGTTGTTGTGTCCCTTTTATACAGTTTTCCTGGGTTGGCACTGCTAACAGTAAGTCATCTACATACTGGAGCAAAGTACAGTCACACTGGTATGCTGGAAAGGCTTTTAAATCTGAGGCTAGTGCCCTACCAAAGATGGTTGGAGAATTCTTGAATCCTTGGGGCAGCTGAGTCCAATGTTAACTGTCCCTTGGTGCCATTTGTCGAGTCCTCCCATTGGAAAGTGATCAGCTGGCTTCTTGGGACCAGGCAGATGCAGAAGAAAGTGTCTTTAAGGTTCAAGCAGGTGAAGAAAGCAGCCTCAGCAGGGATGAGACCCAGCAGCGTATACAGGTTTGGGGACGATGGGGTGTAGAGTGACGGCAACCTAGTTTATGGCTCGCAAGTGTTGAACCAGCCAGTAGTCGTCCGTGCCTGACTTCCGCACCTGCAACAGAGGCATATTCCAAGTAAACTGACAAACGCAGAGAATTCCGTAATGTAAGAGTCTCTCCAGGTGCTTGTGCATTTCTATTTGTGCTTTGTGTGGGATGAAGTCCTGCCTCTGATGGACCAGCTCACCCCCTGGCTTTAGTTCCACAATGACAGGGCGTATATTTCTTGCCAGTCCTGGAGGATTGTCCTCTGCCTACACTCTCGGTACTTGAAATGGCAGCTCTGGAGATTTTTATGAGGCCTCCGTTAGGCTGTAGAGCTGCCATTCCTCTTCCCAGGGGACAATGAGGGTCATGATTTTAGCCTCTGGGCTTCTTATTCTCAAAGTTATGTGATTAGGAGAGTCACAGGTTATCTGAACTCAAAGCTTTCCCAGGAGCTCTTGTCCCATTAAGGCTATGTTAAGGCTATGGGGCAATCTGGAAGATACAGGAACCCTTGTATGACCTCATTGCTGCTGATTATTCAGTGTCATGGCACCATGAAGGGATATCTGGCTTCACATCCAGTGACTCCCATAACATTAGCCTGTTTTTGGGAGGGGCGACCTACAGGCTGGGCGATCATGGAGTGTTCAGCTCCTGTGTTGACCATGAAGTTCATATGTTGGTCCCCTACTGTCATGCTGACCATAGGCTCCTGGGGACCTAAAGATAGCAGGAAACCCGATCTGGCCTGTTCTTTTTGCAGTCATTCCATAAAGGTCAAGCCCATAAGCCGTTAGGAGCTGGTGGGTCCTGTTGATAAGTGGAGCCTTGTGGCCATTTTTCTGTTGGGCTTCCTCATCAGCTATTTGTTGGGGGCATTCACCTTTCCAGTGACCTTCTTGGTAACAATAGGCACACTGGTTTCTCCCTAACTTCATAGGGGGTTGTGATGTCCATTGTGTAGGCTGATCACTGGAATTCAGGGATCCCTGGGCAAGCTGAGGTAGTCCAGTCCTTGCTCTGGGAAACTGCCGACCTGGCTGTCTTCTTCCCCAACCTCTGCCTCTGTTTCCTCCAGGTGGGCCTGTTATCTGGTACCCTGCAATGGCAGTAGCTACATGGCCATTTTCTTTTACTTCCTCTGGTCTGCCTCTTATTAGGCCTTCTTATCTTGGTTAATGGACACTTTAGTGACAACTTCTAGCAGCTGGCTGACATTCATTCCAGCAAAGCACTTCAGTTTTTGTAGCTTACATTGGATATCCCCCTGGGACTGTCTGACAAAAGTTGCATTTACCATACACTGATTTTTGATTGCCTCTGGATCAAAGGGGGTGTATAACCAAAAGGTTTCACAGACTCTCATAGAACTGACTTGGGCTCTTGTCAGTTCCCTGGAACACCTCAGAGACCTTGTTCATATTTACGGCCTTTTCCCCTCCTTCTCTCACACCTCCTAGGAGGGCCTCCTGATACCATTCAAGCATTTGCAACCCCTGGTTACTATTGGGGTCTCACTGGGGGTTCTCCTCTGGGAACTGATTTTGGGCATATGCCTAGGCATTGAGTGCTTTGGCCGGGGCGTGTTCCTCTAGCCATTTTATAGCCCCTGGTGTAATTCTCCGAAGTGCCTGAGTATTGAATAGCATCAGGAGGAGTTGGCAGCAGTCCACCCAGGATGGCCTCTGGGTCTGGATAATGGACTGTATTAAGTCGATCATAGCCTGAGACTTTTCCATGAAGGACAGCATATGATTTTTCCAATTCAGAAGGTGTGTGGTGGTGAAAGGCTGATACACAAATGTGCACTGCCCACCTTGGATCTGGCCTTCTTGATCATAACAAATAGGTCTTCTAGTCTCCCTCAGTGGCATCTGGAAGGCACCATGACATTCCCCTGATGTGAAGTCAGACATGCATTCTGGCAGCTGCTTTCTAGGTGGGGTGTGGGAAGTCAGAACAGGTGGTTTGGGTGTGGCCTCTGATTGTTTAAGAGATGTACTAGCCTTAGTGGTGCATTCCAATTGTGTCTAACAGGAGCAGGTAGCAATGGTGGGTAGACTGGAGAATAAAGTGGTGGGATTTCTGGCTCATCAGCCAACATGGTTTGTCAACCAACTCATCAGACTCTGATGGGCATTTGGACTGGGCTGTTTTGAGGGCTACCATAATTTTGCAATTGTCTTCCCAGCAAGCTTTTAGCCAAGAGGGCTGTGCAAGGACCCCATCCTGCCAACAGTCGATATAAGAGAATTGGTCTAGGTGACCTGGCTCTCCTACCAAAATTCTATATACTTTCCTAATGGTTTTTCCATCAAAGGATCCCTGGTGGCCATTCAACCTTGAAAGAGGGCTAATCTATTTCACAGAAAGTACAGAAATTTCTCTGAGACAGTTTGACACCATAACAATCTCCACAGAAACATCTATCAAAGTTCTTAAGCATACAATCAAGGGGGGATATTCTTACTTTGGTTTCCACCCATTTCCTCCCCCTAACAGACAGCAAGTGCACACGGATGAGGGTATGGGGGTATGGGTAAAACACTCTCCAAACTCTCCCTTGCCCGGTCAATGAACCAGAAATGTTGTGGGAAAACAGAAAGACCATGACACCGAGGCTGTCTTAGGAAGTAGCATTTTATTAGTGCCGACACTACTCAGCAGGCTAATGCTCCAAGACTGAGCAACCCAGAGAAAGAGGAGAGGGGTTTTATATGTTAGTTTAGGTAAGGGAGGGGGGTTGGATTGTATAACTATACATTTTTCTTTGGAATTTAGCAAAACCAGATTTTCAAAGAACAAATTGTCTCCAGGGCATACATGACAAGCAAGGGTTGTAAAATGATAACTTTGCAAAGAGAGGATGTGGGGATAAGGTTGTGAATTGATTACTATCTTGCATTTCCAGGAAAGCGGCTTGTGGCTATTTGGTTTTCTCAAGCCCCACGTCTAGCAGGTTTGGAACTTACAGGTTGATTTTTTAAAAGGAATAATTTTAACTGTTTTTAGCCCTTGTCTGCCACAGCCCCTATTCAAATTCAATTTAAAATGTAGACTAGACCAATCAGACACAGTTGTGGGCTGAATTCTACACATGGCCCAGAATTTCTGCTTTTGATTTAAGCATGAAATATAATGTGGAGATAGGGAAATATTCTCCAAGGTTTACCATAGCTGGTGAATCACTTTCTAGAAACCCCCAAGTGTATTGACATTGCATATATAATCTTGAGTAGTAGATTGCACTGAAGGTACATGACTTGCCACACAGAGATCCACGGTTTAAAGTGGAGATACCCACTTTGAAAGAGTCTATCAAAAGTTACATATAGACTAGAACTGGAATCATGGAGACAAATTTCATGAAGGCATATTTATGATCTTGTCTGTCTCTCTCTCCCCCACCCCCTTTCATCCACACAGTCTCATTCCTCTGGAGACATTGCCTCAACCAGTGTGTCTGTCCCATTTCTTCTCCACTCAGTTTTCAAAGGCTTACCGTACACTTCCTCATAACTTGGGTTGTACTAACCAGCTTTTTGTAGAATATGGTTAATTTATGTTCCTTTTTCAAATGGATCCAATTTCTTGGAATTCTTTGGTTCAAATTATCTCAAGATTTACTTTGATACATTCAGATCATCTTCCTATGATCCCTTATACAACATATTTCATAGGCTAATTTATGAGCAGGTTGTCATTGGATCATATGACCATTCTTGTCTCTAATTACCTGGAAGGTATGGAGAAGGTACACATAAAATATGTGCCTGGATAGCAAAAATTGTAGTAAAGGCATTTTTAAAGCAATATTGGGCATGTGTGTCAATACAAAAGGACTAATTAGATTTATAAGGGGTCACTGTTCTTTGGAATTTAAAAGTTTTGATAGATTCTTGATGGATGTCCTGGGAATGTCAATTGGTACATATCTGAGCAAGCATTATTTATGGGTACTCAGAAGTTGTGGTTGCAGAGTGTCCTGAGCTCTCCCCTATCATCATATTATATTCTCTTGCAAGATGAATTCTTCTTAGAAAAGTGTGAAAGGTAAGGTAAATTCTTTATGTGAGAGTCCAAGGGCTTCTTTAACTACAGTCTCTGAAGAATGTCTATAACAGAATCTAGGATTGCAAAGGGTCCTGGCTAATGAAGAGTTTAGCAGTATCTATCAATGGTCTGTGCTTGGAATGTGAGGACTCTAATCAGTGTCAGTCTTTGAAATGCATTTTTAAGAAGCACTTTTAAGTTATGTTAGTTTCCTAAGGATCCCAGAACAAAATGTCATAAACCATGTGGCTTAAAACAACAGAAATGTGTTGTGTCAGAGTTCTGGAAGCTAGAAGTCTGAAATCAAAGTGTTGGCAGGGCTGTGCTTTCTCTAAAACCTCTAAGGAAAGATTCATTTCTGCCTTTTCCAACTTTCTTTCTTTTTATTTATTTATTTTTATTTTTACTTTTAAGAAGTGGAATTACTTTTAAAATTTAGAATTAGGTACACAAGTGGTCATCGTATAGGTATAGGCCTTTTCCAACTTTCTTTTTATTTATTTTTTTTTATTTTTACTTTTAAGATGTGGAATTACTTTTAAAATTTAGAATTAGGTACACAAGTGGTCATCATATAGGTAAAGTTTGGGCCCCCCTTTGGTTTCCATTTTGCCTGGTTTGAGATCAGGTACCCTTATTGATATTGTGTCCACCCCCCTCCGCCCACCCCAGCAGTATCCCGCCACTGCCAATCTCTTGCTTATAGTATTATGGTATGTGTTCAGAGTCCACTTATGAGTGAGAACATGTGGTACTCTTTTCTTTGTTTCTGTGAGAGATCACTGAGTATGATAGACTCTAAATCCATCCAGGTTGCTGTGAAGTCCATATGGTTGTTTTTTTTTTTTAGAGTTGGAGTCTCATTCTGTCACCCAGGCTGGAGTGCAGCAGCACACTCACAGCCACCACAGTTATAATCTTCTGACTTCAGGCGATTCTTCCACCTCAGCCTTCCAAGCAGCCGGACCACAAGCACATGCCACAACACCGAGCTAATTTTTTGGTTTATCATAGAGAGTAGTTGCTCAGACTGGTCTCAAACCCCTGGACTCAGGCAATCTTCTCACCTCAGTCTCCCAAAGTGCTGGGATTACAGGCTGGAGCTACCTTGCCAGGCCGGTTGTCCTTTTTTATGGCTGCATAGTATTCCATTTGTGTATGTAACACATTTTTTAATTTTTTTGTTGTTGTTGCATTGGAGTCTCACTCTGTTGCCCAGACTGGAGTATAGTGGCATGCTCTTGGCCACTGCAGCCTTAACCTGCTGGGCTTAGGTGATCCTTCCACCTCAGCCTTCCAAGTAGTTGTATGTTCTACATTTTTTTATCCAGTTCAGTTTCAATGGGCAGCACAGTTAGTTCCATGTTTTTGCTATTGTTAATAGTGCTGCAATAAATATGCATGTGCAGGGATCTTTTTTGTAGAATGATTTGAGATCCTCTGGGTATATTCCCAGTATGGGGGTTGTTGGGTCATATGGAAGGTCAATGTCTAGTTCTTTTAGAAATCGCTACACTGTTTTCCAAAGAGGTTGCACTAGTTTGCATTCCCACCAGCAGTGTAGAAGTGCTCTCTTTTCTCCACAACCTCTCGAGCATCTGTTGTTGTTTGTTTTGGTAATGATGACCATTCTTACTGGGGTTAGGTGGTGTCTCAGTGTGGTTTTGATTTGCATTTCTTTGATGATTACTAAGGCTGAGCACTTTTTTCATGTGTCTGTCAGCTGCCCATATGTCTTCTTTTGAGAAGTGTCTATTCACGTTTTGTGACCATTTTTTAATGGGGTTTTTTGTGTGTTTGTTTTTATTTTTCCTTTTGGCACATTTGAGCTCCTTTGGCACATTTGAGATCCTAGATGTTAGACCTTTGTCAGACACACGTTGCCAAACGTCCAGCCTCTTCTTATCTCTTGCTCTGTCTTACTCTCCTGATTCTGGGAACATTGTTCTTATTTTATTACTTCTGGCTGTAGAGCCTTAAGAATTATTGTTTTTGTATTGCATGCCCAGCACTTCCTGAAATGGGTTTGATCCTGGAAAGTTGTCCTTGCTTTGGAAAATGCACCTCCCAAGAGTGTGTTGGCACCTTGAGCACTGGGCCATTTTGCCTTGTGTGACATCCTACGCAGCACCTTGCTGAGTGGTTGGCCAGCCAATGACTAACCACTTCTGTTGAGGACATTCTTCGTCTAACATATTATATTATTTGGAGGCATTTCCAGTTAAATTCCTCAATGTTTGCCATTCATTTGTTGCTGTGGCTACATGTGCAAAGAGCCTGAGACGGGGGGTCCGCATCTGTCAGGCATGTTGGATGATAAGAGGCAGTTTTTTCTTCTCCATTCCAAGTCTTCTAGGTAGGATGAACTTCGTGCTTGCCATCTTATCCCAAGGCAAGTCTCCTCTCGGAAAAGGTAGTAATAAGAAATACTTCATTGGCATATTCTTTTCACACAATGAATCTCATGAGATGATCACAACAAAACTATGAGATGTGTTAGGAAAATTTTGTCTTGTCTTGCTTTACTATATGCTTAGAAAACTATCTCATTTAGGCATATGCAATGAGAGCTGTGACGTACTTCATAGGGTTGGTGTCTAGTAGACATCAGACGAGGGACCGAGCCATCTGTGAGCTGGTCTAACACTTTTCCACTTGTGTAATTTCAGCCCCTTCTCCTTTCTTCTCCATGCCTCACAGGAACCAGGAGTTTTCTTAGTTAAGTTAGTGAACTAGATGGTCACATCCGGGCAGGGGAGAGTCTGAGTATTGGCTGAGAGCAAACAGAAGGACACACATTGGCTCCAAAAAGGTGGCATTATATCTAATCCTAATTCCAGAGCACATGAAAAACGACCATAGAATTATAATATTAAAATTAATTAGAATTTCAACTAGAATATAAATGTTGGGAAAGGTGTTAGTATTTGTGCCAGGAGGTTAAGCTCAGCGCAGGTGGAATCCAGACTGTTCCAGAATAGATTATTCAGTACCAGGACTTTTCGAATTGATTTTTATTGCCTTTCTGCCAGGGAATTAGACTAGTAAATATAGAAAGTTCCAGCAACCCTTGCTCCTATCTCTGTGAAGGACTCTGTTGGTGAAATAAATACATTTAATGCATGCAATTTATTGACATTATTAAAAATAAAGCCATGAGTCTCCATTGCTTAAGTGGACAGATTGTTGCTAGTACATAACTTACTGGCATTGTAGACTTCTTTTGGAGGTGGCCTAATCAATGTGTGACCATCAGTGGGAACATTGGGTACCCCTTCTAAAACAGATGGGTGTCATTCTCCAGAGATTTCTAAAGAAGATCGCACAGTGTCCACCAGCATCCTGCTTTTCTGACAGTAAAGAAAGAAATACCTAGTAATCTTTACAGTTGCACCTAAAACTAGTGAGAAGTTGCTTGTGGCAATACTGACCAGCAATTTGTCTAAAATATGCATTCTGACACTTACCTTGAAGATAATACCTCAACCGTGTCTTCCTTGCAGATCTTGAAGTTGTGCCTCTCTCTCTCTTTCTTTAGATATGTCAAGAAAAAAAAAGATTGAAAAGAAAAAAATGGCAAACCTTTTCCCTGACAATAATGAAAACAAGACCAAAAGGTCCCTTGGTGAATAAAAACTTAAGTATAAAGCACATTATAGCTGAAAAAAAAGCTCAAATTTCAACAGTATGATGCCATAAGTGTCTCTATAGTATATCCTCTGTTGGTGGTATCAGGGGAACATAAGACATTTGAGAAAATAGCATCACAAAAGCGAACACTGGGGCATGTCATCTATAGTAGCAGCTAAGAGAATACGATTTGTGAGCCAAAAGCTCTTCCTTTCTTTTTCCACTCCATTTTTAACTCACCATTGCATTAAAATAAAAAAGGAGATTCTTTTTTTTTCTTTTCAGCAGGAAATGTCATGGAAATGTCAGAGTTCTTTCTATGTGATAACATCTCTCTTAAAAGTCCATAGCTGCAAGTCATCGAAACACTAACTACATTGGAAAATATTAATTTTAAGGAAAACCACCATTTTCCATGAGTTGTGGGCTGGCCCTGAAGCTTTGAAAAAGTGCTTCAGATTGGAGTTTAACCTGGAACCACTGAACTCTGGGGAGGATCCTCAGGTTTGGATCAATTTATGTCAGTTACTGACTAACGTATGCCACTCTCTGGGGTCCGCCTTTTGGTCACATCCTTTGAGTGCTCCATTCATTCCTAAGCTTCTCTGCCTCTTAGACATACTTGTCATTCTCTTTTCAGAGTGGTGAGAGTGTCCCCTTTTGAAAATGGCATTCACAGATACTATGTGGGAAGAAGAGGCACTCTGAGAATCTGTTAAGTATTTTCCTTGTTTTAGGCAGAACTTATCTTTTGTCATGCAAATCAGTTTCTACTGATGCTTTAAGGATCCCTGTGTCAGTGTCTGGATCTTTCCCTTTGTTTGTTATCAGAAAGTTCCTCTTTACTACAGATCTTCAGCTGCCAATTCACTTTATTTAATATATTCTCTGCAGTCAGTATGAACTAAGCGTTTAATACATATTTCACTTAATTTTTAGAATTTTGCTGCCAGCTTTCTCAACTTTATAGTAGCTTTAATGTATGTATATGTGTATGTATATATTTTTAATTGATACACACAGTTGTACATATTTATGAAGTACAGTGTGATGTTTTGATACATGCATACATTGAGTAATGACCAAATCAGAGTAATACCAGGGATTGGGGAGGGTAGGTAGGAGGGAGGGTAGGTAGGAGGGGGGAAGGGCAGAGGTTGCCCAGTCAGTACAGAGTTGTCCTTGGAACTTTGTTTATGTAATGGGATGGTGTACAGGGCTCTTCTAAATCTGAAGAAAGTTCTGTAAAGCACCCGAAATTGAGAACAATTGAAGGTGAAATATTCTAGATTATTAAGACCTGTGCTAAGAGCCTGTAAACATTACTGAAAGAAAGCAAAAATGGTCAAAGCAACGATTGGGAATGGGTGTGCAGAAGCTTAGAACTAGGCATAATACCTTAGTTTTTTAATTTGAAAAATATATTTATATATAGATATATAAATATATAGATATATAGACACACACACACACACATACACACACACACACACACACACACACACACATATATGCCTATCCTGCAAAGTAAGACATATAAAGGTGGTATATATGAACTAAATATTTAGATTTATGGAAAATTTGCAAAGATAGAACAGAGGATTTCCATATACTCCCACCTAAATTCCCACATTGTTAGCACTTTACATTACCATGATATATATGTCAAAGTTAAGAAACTGAAACTGACACTAGTACATTAGTCATAACTAAACTCTGGGCCCTGTTTGTTTTTCAAAAGTTTTTCCGTTTTCTGATTCAGAATTCAAACTAGGGTAGCATCTTGCATTTCGTTTTCACGTCTCCCACTCTCCACTGGTCTATGACAGTTTTTCATTCTTTTCTTGTTTTTCATGACTTTAAGAAGTACTGACTAGGTATAAAACCTCAGTTTTCTTTAGACTAGACTATTATACTTTAATGCCTGATAATAAATGATAGTTGTTTATGTAAATGGGATGGTTCTTATAATTCAAAGTGACCAGATAGCCATTGATGCCAAGGATGTCATGATATGATATGATATGATATGATAGAGCAGTGTATGAAGAAAAAAAAAAAGCCTTTTCCTTGGCCCATTTGATAAGCCAATTGCATTTGCAATTGAGAGGGGAAAAGGAGTGATAGATATCCCAAGTATCAATGCACAAGTAAGCTGGGCTCCTGGACTCAGCCTGTAATCCCGCGCCTTTGGGAGGCTGAGGTGAGTGAATTGCCTGAGCCTGCGGGTTCGAGACCCGCCTGGGCAAGCGAGACCTCATCTCTAAATAAATCAAAAAAATTAGCCGGGCGTGGTAGCGCGCGCCTGTAGTTCCAGCTACTTGGAAGGCTGAGGCGGAAGGATTGCCGGAGCCCAGCAAGTTGAGGCTGCAGTGGCCGGGAGCGGCCACTGCACTCCAGTCTGGGCGACAGAGTGAGACTCCAACTCAAAAAAAAAAAAAGAAAAGAATTTCTGAAGTAAGTAAATAGGGAAAAAAAGCATAGAAAAGGCTGAGCACAAATTATAGATGTCATTTACCTCTCTCCTTAGTATATACTCACTGATGTCATTTACCTAGTTTTTTTTTTTGGAGTCTCACTCCCAGCCACCACAGCCTCAACCTGCTGGACTCCAGCGATCCTTCTGCCTTCCAAGTAGCTGGAACTACAGGTGCGCGCTACCACGCCCAGCTAATTTTTTTGATTTATTGTAGAGATGAGGTCTCGCCAAGTTGCCCAAGCAGGTCTCGAACCCGCGGGCTCAGGCAATCCACTCACCTCGGCCTCCCAAAGCACGGGATTACTGGCTGAGCCACCGAGCCCAGCCCATTTACCTAATTTAATAGGAGTGAAACTGACAAAACTGCAAGCAGCAGATAGTTTTCACAGTAATTTATCTTATAAAGCAATAACATACATACACACACACACACACACACACACACTCACTCACACAGGGGTGCCAAAAAAAAGTATACACATTTTAAATGATGTTATCTATGTATTACTTTTAGTTCGCCATGATCAGAAGTGTCTGGACACTGATAGTAACCACTTTGAATACCTCTTATAATTGCAGAAGTCAAATGTGACTTGTATTCATCTTGTTATCGGTATATATTGAGTATTACAATTTTAATACAATTTTCTCCTTTCTGAAATTGTGTGCACGTTTTTTGGCACTCTTTATGTATTCACACACATATATGTATACATATATACATTTTTTTTTTATATAAAGGAAGGTTATGGCAATTCCTTTGGTCTTCTTGGCAAAAAAAATAAACAGTTGCCTAGATTATGCCATTAGAACATTCAGTTTCCCTTCATTGGATGACAGATGTAGTAAGCAAAAAAATGTGTGTACAAGGAAGTTACTTAAAAATCATAAATATTTTGCCAAAAGAAAGATGTTTTTGCAGTTGAATGATGGAATAATTTATGCTAATGACCTTTAAGGGACTCATTTTGCATGCAGAGGTGAGCTCATGTGTTTAGGAGCCAAAAAGTCTTAGTGAAACATGCTCTCTGGACTGTTAATGAAATGACAGACCCAGGGGGTCATACTAAGACCGCATAATGTGTTACCATTGAATAACCATCATCCCATCCAATTAACTTTTGCAGAGGAAGTAACCTTGAATCTAAATGCTAACAATATTTAGCCATATAAAGACATCATGATTCCATCAAAGAGGGAGTCTGACACTTGAGGCCTGACAAAATTGTGTCCATAAAACTCTGAATTTTAGAGAGAAGAGGAAATCTTGTGCAAAATAACATTACACACTTGACATAGCTTGCTTGAGTCTTTATGCTTTTTTTTGAGTTGGAATCTCACTCTATCACCCAGGCTGTAGTACAGTGGCACACTCACAGCCACCCCAGCATCGACCTGTTATGCTCCGGCCAGCCATCCGTCTCAGCCTTCCAAGTAGCCAGAACTACAGGCGTGAGCTACCACGCCCGGTTAAGACTTTTTATGATTCTTAAGGAAAAATGTACATTTTGGTTGCTGTTTGTGTTTTAAAGACTGAAGGATGTTGATTGTTTCTTTCAATGTGCTTTCCAGAATTGCTTTTCACAATCTAGATGCCAACATGATTAATTAAACATGTACACGATGACATTCTACTGTGCAAGCTTGAAAAATGGCAAGTCTAACTTTTTAAAGAGGTACATGTGATTGCTAGGACCTGGTGAGAGGTAACACCAAATGAAAGCTTTTCTGGCAAAAATCAAAGTTCAGCAGCATTTTGTGGACAGAGAAGGAGATAACTTTGGTCTCTCAGACAAGGTAGCCTCTCAGGAAAACACAGGCCACGTGCTTAAATCTGGGCTGGATTTGCAAAATTCAGAGCCCTCTTTGCTGCCTTCATAGTCAACAGGTATTAAATAGGCTCAGGGACTGGGTGCAGTGAATAGGCTCAGGGACTGGGTGCAGTGGCTCACGCCTATAATCCCAGCACTGTGGAAAGTCTAGGCGAAAGGCTTGCCTGAGCCCAAGGGTTCCAGACCAGTCTGGGCAACTGACCAGGCGTGGTGGCACAAGGCTGTAGTTCCAGCTACCTGGAAGGCTGAGACAGAAGGATCACCTGAGCCCTGTAGGTCAAGGCAGTGGTGGCCGTGAGCACGCCACTGCCCTCCAGCCTGGGCAACCGAGTGAGATGCCAACTCGAAAAAATAAAATATTTTTTTAAAAACCTCACAACAATTCTAGGATATGTGTGTATGTTTGTGTGTGTGTGTGTTTTAGTAGGAATCTCACTCGGTCCCCAGGCTGGAGTGCAGTGGCATGCTCATGGTCACCACAGCCTCAACCTGCTGGGCTCAGGTGATCCTTCTACCTCAGTCTTCCAGGTAGCTGGAACCACAGGCACATGCCACCACGTCCTGCTAATATTTTGATTTATCCTAGAGACGAGGTATTGCCAAGTTGCCCAGGCTGGTCATGAACCCATAGGCTCAGGCAGTACTCTCACCTCAGCCAAAGTGCTGGGATTATAGGCATGAGCCACCAGCCAGCCTGGCATAATGTCTTGATGACAAAATAAGCTTCATATGAATTTCAAATACTGCAAAAAGAGACAATGACACAAATAAGCAGAAAACATGAAACTGTTTTGCCAGAGTTCAGTTCTTCAAAAGGAGGAAGACAGAGAAACCAAGAGCCAGGCCAAGTTAAAGAAATCTAATTCTCATTCTGTGAGAGAAAATAATCAGTACAAATAGTTCTTATAATAAAAATGTGGATTCACATAAAGTAACAAGTCAAGAAGTTTTTCTTTTTTTAAAAAAGAACTCTACCGGCTGGGTGTGGTGGTTCACACCTATAATCCCAGTACTTTGGGAGGTGGAGGTGAGAGGATTGCCTGAGCCCACAGGTTCGAGGCCAGCCTGGGCAGCTTGGTGAGACCTTATCTCCACAATAAATCAAAAAATTAGCCGGGCGTGGTGGCACATGCCTGTAGTTCCAGCTACTTGGAAGGCTAAGGCGGAAGGATCACCTGAGCCCAGCAGGTCAAGGCTGCAGTGGCCACGAGTGGTGCCACTGCACTCCAGCCTGGGGACAGAGTGAAACTCTAACTTAAAAAAAAAAAAAGGGAACTCTAAATGTTGTCCATCCTCACCTGGAGCAATTTGCTTCAGGAGCATTTGCGTTTTTCAGAAAGGTCAGGTATAATGTCATTTTAACATCTCTCTGGCAGTGATCCCTACACAGGAGTGGGTGAACTAGATGATGTAATCATTTTTATGTCTCTAAATGTGTAAGCACAGGTTGGTGTGTTATACAATGGGGTGGGGGGTGGGAAGAATGGCTGTGAATTTAGTAACATGCCCCATTTCAATGCGCAGCCAGTGTTTCTTAGGGAGTGTGTTCACTGCAGATATGTAGAAAGATATGGAAGCAGAAATGCTGACACATGTTTGCGAAGGGAACGATTGCAACATTAGTCCAGGGACTGTAAGTGGCCTTTGCTTTTCTTCACCTAGGGCAGCTGGCGGGGTTGGAGAGGAGCTGAAATGCAGTTATCTCATCCTCCAGATGGACTCACTCGGGGTAGAGCAAATATCAGACACGGGCATGATATCTAATGGTCATTTCTCTGACATGTTATCGGCTGAACTCGGTGTACAAAGTCCTAAGCCACGTGGGGCTGGGAATGGAACAAGGAACCAGATGTAGATCCTTCCCACAAAGACTTTTCTGCATAATAAAAAAGGAAATGTAAATGATCTTAAAACAAGACCAGACCGAAAGTGAAGTGCCACAAGAGCGGTGAGATAATGCTAGAAGGCAGTTCTTGGGAAGGCACGATTCTCTCTGTCTAAAAGGATAAGGGAAAGACTTCATGGAGGAGGTGGCAAATTAAGATGGGCAGGATCTGGAGGGCACCTAAAAGGAAAGAGCATCTTAAGCAGAGGAAACAACCTGGACTGAGGCTGGTAGTGGAAAATCCAGGAGCTGGATGCAGAACAGAGAATTCAGCATATAGCCTAGGATATGCTTCAAGGTCAGGTTATTATTGGCTTTTAACTTTCAACACTAATTTCTGTCAATGAGGCTTAGAAAGCAATAATAAGGGTGTCTCTCAATAAAGTGAAATTCGTACAAATTAGCCAGTCATTGGTCTGACCCTCTCTTAGTTCTCCCAGCAGAAGATGTTTTCTGACCTACAGGACCACATGGGCAGAGCAGTCAGGGGGCCAGTGTCACCCACTAGGACGCAGTCCATCAAATCATGTTTAGCTTTTACAACTTAAAACCTGTCCTTGGCTGGTACAATCTAAAAAGTTCTCCAAGTCATGAAAAAGCTAGTGAAATCTACACTCTCTTCCTCTTAGAGTTTGCTAAGGCAACTGTTCAATTTTAAACGTTTAATTAAACATTAACAGTATGCAGCACTTGTACCGACCCATCCATGTCTTATGCTTTATTTCACAATCCAGATGTGTTGAATCAACTTTTCTTACATGTGTGAACACTGTCAGGGGGAAAAAAAGGAAGGAAAGAAAAGAAGGAAGGAAAGAGAAAGAAAAAAAAGTTTCCTTCTTGTATCCAAGTCTAAATTTCTGCATTTCATAATTCAGTTGAATCTAGGAAGCATAGTGATATCGTTCCCAAACAGGAACTAAGTAAGGTGTTTTACTGCCAAGTTGAATATATAGATTTGGCTGTGATTTTTAAGCCACCTGGTAGCATATTTCAAGATGTCTCCTTTTGTGGCTGTATCTCAGCTCCATCTATATGTGAATATATACTGGACTTGAATACAATAAAAAGGCTGACTTTTTACTTTGCCTTGAATCACTGGAGTTTTCTGCCCTATGAAAAATATACACTACAATGTTATGTCTGGTCCAAGCTACTAAAAAAAAAAAATTTCTTCTGGAGAATTTGACCCTGTTCCCATTGTTTTCTCAGCATGTTTTCAGCATCAGTGCATTGATTATGCTGTCATTAGCCAGAATACAGAGACAGAAAAAAGATCTATTAGATCATCAAAGTCCATTCCTGGATCAGGCCCAAGTCTCCCAGGAGAGGCTGTGACATGCTGTCTTAGGCAAATGACCAAGGAAAATTTAGTCATGTAAAATTTTATCCTGCCCCAGTTTTTAACTTTTGAAAGTTTCTGAAATAACTCTGAGAGAGACTGTTCATAAAATGGTTACACTGCTAAATTTAGGTTAATACTTCTCAATTGGAGGTAATTTTGCCCAGGGGATATTTGGCAATTTCTGGAGACATTTTTGGTTGTTACAAATCAGGGGAAGAGGTTGCTATCAGCACATAGTGGGTAGAGGCCAGGGATGCTGCTAAACATCCTACATTTCACAGCTTGTAATGTCAATGGTGCCAAGGCTGGGAAACCCTAATTTAGGTCTTTCCCTAAGCTTTTGTTCATGCTGTTTAACTGATCACGCATCCCCAAACAAAGCAGACCACTGGACTGATTAAATGCCTCTGAGCACACACTACTTTGAAATAAACTATTTCACATAAGATTCCTGCTAATTCTATTTAAGTCCCAAGATAAGCAACTATTAACAATCATACAGAGAAACAAAATCATATTTTCTGATTATTCTAAGATTTATATTGTGTTGAATTTGATAAGATTTCAGATGAAGTAGATAACTTTCTAGAGACTTAGGGAAAAGGAAACATTAAGTGCATAAGGAACTAGAAACCATAATACTTGCCTTGATCATTAAGCTCTGTGACTAATCAGAAGCTTATATATATTCTTCAAGTAAAAGTTAGTGTAGATAGAGCAGATCTTTAAAGTCAAAACCTTAAGTGAAAAACATTTCATAATAAACAAATATCTCAAGAATAATTATTCAGTAGGTAATTCACACACACACACATAACCGCCATTTTTTTTTTTTTTTTTTTAGGAAGAATTATTTCTTTTTTTTAATGGGAAAGAGAATATAAGGGAGATGGGGTGACAGAATAAGGGAAAGTATCTCATCTATAAAGTAGATTTCAATGCTAGGTATCAGGGGAAAACTGGATAAGGTGACATGCTTTATGAACTGTTCCCCAAATGATGGCATCAAAAAACTAAGCAGCAATTACAAATATATTGGCTTAAGGTTATCACATTTCAGTATGTTTTTGCTCGCTTAGAGTTTCTAGTTTTGTGAATCGAATTTGAGTTAATATTTTCAAAGACCAAAGATTTGCTACAAATTCTAAGTTAGCACAGATATTTTGAAAGTGTGGGAAGCAAGCCAGATACACTGAGAATCTTTATTAAATTCATGGGTTGGTTTTTTAAACTCTTTCATATCGCCAGATGCAGTGACTTAAGCCTTCTAATCCCAGCACTTTGGGAGGCCGAGGCGAGAGGATTGCCTGAGCCTGGGGTTCAAGACCAGCCTGGGCAACTTGGTGAGACCTCATCTCTACAATAAGTAAACAAACAAACAAATAAACAAATAAATAAGCCAGGCATGGTAGTGCACATCTGTGGTTCCAGCTACTTGTAAGGCTGAGGCAGAAGGATTGCCTGAGCCCAGCAGGTCAAGGCTGTGGTGGCCGTGAGCGTGCCACTGCACTCCAACCTGGGTGACAAAGTGAGACTCCAACTTAAAAAAAAATCTCAAAAAACTCTTTCATATCATTATCAGAATAGTACTGGTATACTTGAAATATGAAATACATTTACTCTTTTAGCCCATTGAGAAGTCACCCCTTCCTTGAAATCTTGCCTTGATTATGACATTCTTTTGTTCCTGTCCCTCCCTGCTGACAGGATCAAGATTGGACTTTTCTGCACTGTTAAGCTAACTTGAATTAAAATCTGTCATTTGTATTCAGTCACAACTGTGTTCCATTTCCTAATGAACTGTGTCTGATCTTCGGGCATTTCTTGGGGGTATTTATAAGAATGATGCAAGCCGGGCTCGGTGGCTCAGCCGCGCCTTGGGAGGCTGAGATGAGTGGATTGCCTGAGCCCGTGGGTTCGAGACCCACCTGGGCAAGCAAGACCTCATCTCTACAATAAATCAAAAAATTAGCCGGGCGTGGTAACGCGTGCCTGTAATTCCGGCTACTCGGGAGGCTGAGGCGGAAGGATTGTCGGAGCCCAGCAGGTCGAGGCTGCGGTGGCCGGGAGCGGCCACTGCACTCCAGCCTGGGTGACAGAGTGAGACTCAACTCAAAAAAAAAGAATGATGCAGTTAAAGTTTAGTGGAGACTCTATGGTGATATTTAGTACATGAAGCATCTGTACAAAGCATACAGTAGAGAATGTCCATTCTTTATTGTTGCTAAACTCTGTCATTCACATTCCTCCCCTACTGAATGAGGCTGCCAAGGACAACTCAAACAAGAGTTCTTTACAGAGAAGACAGTTGCACTGAAAATACCAGAACTAAGAATTGACACATCAGGTCCTAACTTTCTCTATCAACTGGGAATACATTTAATAAACTCCTTTCCTTTATTTTTATCTTACTTGTAAAAATTACAATAGTCATATAAGCTCATGATGTATAAAAAACGCCTCCCTGTAGTTCCGGCTACTTGGAAACCTGAGGCAGAAGGATTGCCTGAACCCAGCAGATCGAGGCTGTGGTGGCTGGGAGAACGCCACTGCACTCCAACCTGGGCGACAGAGTAAGACTCCAACTCAAAATATAAAATAAAATAAAAAACGCCTCCCACAGAATGGTAGTGATGAGTAAAATTTCCTTTCCCAACCTCTCTAACCCCAAGTCCCATTGTCAGACATAAGCACTATTTTTTTTTCTTTTTGAGTTGGAGTCTCACTCTGTCGCCCAGACTGGAGTGCAGTGGCCGCTCCTGGCCACGGCAGCCTCGACCTGCTGGGCTCCGGCGATCCTTCCGCCTCAGCCTTCCAAGTAGCTGGAACTACAGGTGCGTGCTACCACAACTGGCTAATTTTTTAATTTATTGTAGAGATGAGGTCTCACCAAGTTGCCCAGGCAGGTCTCGAACCCGCAGGCTCAGGCATTCCACTCACCTCAGCCTCCCAAGGCACAGAATTACAGGCTGAGCCACCAAGCCCGGCTTTGATAATTTGTCCAGAAAAAAAATAGCAGGAGGTCTAGCATTTGCTATCCTTTCTTAATTAAGAAGTTGTTACTAATGTAGCATTTTAAGTTTGTATGCATGTGCAAAATTATTCTCAGCAGGGGGTAAATTAAGCACCTTTGAGTGTATGCTATGCAAAGATTATTACCAGAGCACTGCCTTCTGAGCATAACTGGTATAATTCTGTTAAAATGTTGTATTCACCTTTTATTTTGAAGGCACCACTGGCATAAAATTGCAACCCAATTTGCCCCATTTTAATGCTACCATCAATATTGCATATGCTTTCATAAATGTGAACTTTATTATATCAGACAGTATACTTAGCATAACACAGGTGGGTTTTAACTTCTTCAAAAATTGTGCAAACATTTGCAGCTAAAATATAAAATTATTTTCATTCAATAAGGTATTTCATTGTTTAGCAAAAATTAAATCATCTGCTTTCTTACATAAATTAAATTCGTAGTTGCAGCATTTTCTTCACATATTTCCCAGTTGAAATTAAAACAATTGACTTCATCTTTCTTTTTATCTATTGCTATGCATAAAAACCAACTTGGTTACTTAAAATGAAAAATGTGTAACAGTGATTGCAATGGTTAATTTTATATGTCAGATTGACTGGCTCATAGCATGTGCAGATACTTTTTTTCTGGATATGTCTATGAGTATATATTTGGGTGAGATTAACACTTTAATGGAATACTGAGTCAAGCACATTGCCTTCCCCAATGTGAGTGGGCCTCATTCAATTCATGGAAAGACTGGACAGAATAAAAGCCTGTGTAAGAAAGAATTATTTCTCTCTGTCTAACTGTCTTCAAGTTAGAACCTCAGTTTTCTCCTGTGTTTGGACTTGGACTAGGACTGGAACTTACACCATTGGCTCTCTTGGTTCTCAGTTTTTCAGACTCAGTCCAAAACTATTCCATGGGCTCTTCTGGGTCTCCAGTTTGCTGACTACAGATGTTGGACTTCGCATCCTTCAAAACTATATCATTCAATTTCTTATAGTAAATCTGTGTGTGTGTGTGTGTGTGTGTGTGTGTGTGCAAACTAGATATAAACTAATCCAGTTTCCTTAAAGATACCAGACAAAAACTCATCACAATTAATCAGATTGTCAAATTATACTCACAACTGTGTTTATTTAATTTGAGATAATCACCTTTTCTAATAATTCAGTTACTAAAGATACTTATACAAAGCAGAGATAGGTCTGGGACATTGACAACTGTTTTGAGGTCAATTATTTTCCAACTGGGCATGCACTTTCTTGCCCAAGAGTAAATTTCATTTCCAACTGCTACACTGTGGGTGATTTCCAACAAAAAGAGCAGTTAAGTAATGAAGCATCTCTAATTCATATCTGGTCAGGCTATTTATCTTACTTGACATCCTCAAAGGATCTGTGCCTCACAAATCCAAAGATGCTGGATTTATTTACTATAAAAAACTTTTAGCCCAAATTATCTAACAGTGTACTATATGTAGTAACTCTTTCTCTTAGCAAATAATTTATTTTCTTTTAAAGTTTTGAATTGTTTTCCCACTACTGGGAGAGAATGAATCCATGACAATTACTTTGAATCACTCCACTTGATACAGGGGATACTAGGCCTAGAATGAGGACCATGTCATTCCTGTTATTTTCCATTGCTTGGAATAGTTACTGGCCAGCCAAGAATCAAGAGAAGGCAAAAAATGACCACACAACTGAATAAGAGAAATGTCAATAAATGATCCTTTTAGTGCACTATATTTATAATTAAACTGCAAAGAAATCAAATATTTGAATAACATCTTATGAAAGACTTTTGCTACACCAAATCCTAAAAAAGTGTTTTCTTTACATGCTACTATTAGATTAAGATGTGATTTATCTTGGAGCAAAAACTTTACAAATGTACATTAAGAATGTTGTAACTTTTAGATTTATGTTCAGGGAAGGCAAAATCTTATTTTTAAGGCATTATTTCATTCACTTATACATTTTATTAAACAGTATTGCATAATGACCTACTTTGTAACAGAAATTCTGCTAAGCAGTAAAATACATTCTAAAATGAACAAAGCAAGCCGGGTTTGGTGACTCAGGCTGTAATCCCGCACTTTGGGTGCCAAGGTGAGTGGATTGCCTGAGCCCACGGGTTCGAGACCCGCCTGGGCAACTTGGCAAGACCTCATCTCTACAATAAATCAAAAAATTAGCTGGACGTGGTAGCGCGTGCCTGCAGTTCCAGCTGCTTGGAAGGCTGAGGCGGAAGGATCGCCGGAGCCCAGCAGGTCGAGGCTGCAGTAGCTGGCAGCAGCTACTACACTCCAGTTTGGGCGACAGAGTGAGA
This sequence comes from Tarsius wallacei, assembly GCA_963574415.1. NCBI lineage: Eukaryota > Metazoa > Chordata > Mammalia > Primates > Tarsiidae > Tarsius > Tarsius wallacei. Next base: position 8,073 of record CAUYQG010066304.1, on the reverse strand, counting down.
CTCCAACTCAAAATAAAATAAAATAAAATAAAATGAACAAAGCTTTGTACTTGTTGGCCGGTAGGAAAAACATAAAGTGAATAGGCATCTGCAATACTATGTGATAGATATTGTCATAGGGAGAAACAAAGGATTTTATAAATGTGGGTGATGTTTAGCCTAGCTTGCTTTGGATAAAGCTTTGCAATGAAGATTGGCTCAATTAAGGGGAGGGGAGGAAGGAAGATGGAGGGCACATGACAACACAATGATACTTGGTTTACTACCAAGGGGAGCAATGGCTGCCTAGAAGCACAAACATCACCTGCATACAGCATACTCATGTAGTAAATTCTCACTTGTAGTCCACAATTCTGTAATAAATGAATAATTAATATATAGAAAAGAGGTGATGAAAAATTAGTAACACGTTCTTATCAGGTTCTCATGATACATGATATGTAACATTAACATATGATATATAATATAATGTGTAATATATATATATAACATATGTGTACTATAAAATACATAATTTTACAACATTTGGAACTATGGGTGATATAATATAACTTAATTCTAATCAAACATCTATACTCTTATGTGATCTTAATACATAACTACAAATAAGAGAAAGAACAATATATTTAAGATAGGAAGAAACAAATATAATGTGGTACTCTTAATATATTGTTATCATTACTAAAACACTACTGGTAAGAGGGGCACACCTCATCAACAAGAGTACCTGCATAATCAGCATTTGTATCCCTAACCCTGAGTTGTAACCCACATCTTTGAAATTAAAAAAAAAAAAAGGCCGGGCTTAGTGACTCAGCCTGTAATCCCAGCGCTTTGGGAAGCCGACGTGAGTAGATTGCCTGAGCCCGCAGGTTCAAGACCTGCCTGGGCAAGTTGGCGAGACCTCATCTCTACAATAAAGAAAAAAAAAATTAGCCGGGCGTGGTTATATGCGCCTGTAGTTCTAGCTACTTGGAATGCTGAGGCAGAAGGATCCCCAGAGCCCAGCAGGTCGAGGTTGCGGTGGCCGGGAGCAGTCACTGCACTCCATTCTGGGTGACAGAGTGAGACTCCAACTCAAAAAAAAAAAAAAAAAAAAGAAATCTAGAAATTTATCATTCATAATATATTGGCCCAGAAAGAGGTTTAAGTTTAGAAACACTTCAGGAAACCAAGTATTCATTTATAAAAAACTAAATAATGAATGAAAATTGGATGATAACATAGGTGAAACATTTTACCAAATATTTTATTTTTTATTGCTAGTTATTAAAAAAAATTAGGTTAGTAGCATTATTTTTTGTTTGCCATGTGAATGTAAAATGTTTGAGAAAAATAATTATTGAACAAACATTCACTTGCATAAACTAATTACCTGATTTTGGTTTATTATTCTTTATCCAAGATATTCAAGAAAGGATGTATTTCAGAATACAGATTTTTTTTTCTTTTAAAAGTTTAATAGAGCACATATTTCATATATTAAAGAACACTTATATGACGTCTTAAGTATCACTAAGAATCATACAAATTAATATTTACCCTAAATGTGATATATAAGAGAATATTAAGAGAATTAAAATTTATTTAACATATTTTGTAGAGTACTAAATTTATTTTAAAATTGCAAACTATAATTAGGATAGTTTTTTTCCTTTAGGAGCAATGTTTGATACATTCTATCCTAAGCTTATGCATATGCAATAAGCATTAATGACCTCTTATTGTTTGAGAGTATTTGTGAAAGAGATAAATCACTATTGTTACAAACAACATGATCATGATTATGTGTGAGCTGGACATTTAAGGATGGGAAATAAACACCTCTTTAGTTCCTAAGACAGTACAGAGTAGTTTGTGTAAAGACCTCTTTCAGTGTCGTCTGCCTACGATCACATTTTTAAACAGCCTTAAAATCAAAAATTACATGAGCACATATTTTTTATCATGCCAAAAGATATTTATTTTAAAATAGTTTGCAATAGCATGCTTATCAGCATGCTATTCTCACACATTTCCAAATTTAACTCCATTTTAGTATCTTCACTCTCTCTCAAGAAATGTACAAGAGGTACTTCATAGTCACTGTGAATCATTTCTTAGATGTCAGCTCTAACTTATTTTGCCCTTTCAGCAGATAAATGATGATCTATGTGGCAGACTTTAAAATGTTTTTCTTATTAGCTATACAAATATTTTAAAGTCTTCATGGGAAAATTCATATTCAAACATAACTGAGTGCAAAGCCTGCAACAAGCATTTGCTAATGGTGGCTTTAGGATGCTGCTCATTTGTAACCAGAAAATGGCATTCTTAGCATCTTTTACAAAGTCTTGAGTCTGAGAAATCTGTTAATTGTACCAAGGACATCGTAAACTAAGTGTAGCAAGCACACAGAAAATCAGTCTATCAATCAATCAATCAACCACTGTGATTATATGTGTTATTCATGGAGTGTAAAAGTCCTCGGTCTTAATGCTGTGTTATGGATTCACATTGGGTGGAAATGAATGCCGAAAAGAGTACACTTCACAAAATCTGAAAGTGATATGTGGCGTGGTTTTCCTACAACAATACATTTTTCACTTTATTTCCACCAATCTTAAATACAGATAGTCTGCTTTACTGGTGCAAAGTGATTATTAAACTGGTCAGAAATATTTTGTTTATTACCAATGTTTTTATAAGAATCAGTGTCTAAATTGAAGATGAGTTACAAAGACTTCAGAAGTTGGTTTTTCCTGAGTATGAACTGCAACTTTTTATTTTATAAGCCTGCCAAATTTACATACAAAGAACAATTATAGCATGTTTAGTGCTCTTAAATATTTGGTGATCTTTTCTCAGAAATCACTATATGATATGGTATGAATATTTGTTTCCTCCAAAACTCATTTTGGAATTTAATTGTCATAGTAGCAATATTAAAAGGTGAGACTTTTAAGAGGTAATTAGGCCATGAAGGCCTCACCTCCGTGGATGGGATTGATACTTTTATCAGAAATGAATTTTGCTCCCTGTTGCTTTCTATCTTTACTGTTCTATCCTTCTGCCATGTGAAGAACAGTGTTTCTCCTCTCTGGAGGTTGCATCATTCAAGGTACCATTTTAGAAGAAGAGTCAGGGCTCTTACCAAACACAAAACCTGTAATTTACTTGATATTGGACCCCCAGTCTTCAGAGCTGTGAGAAATAAAATATATTATTTATAAATTACTCAGTTTCAAATATTTTGTTTTAACATCACAGAACAAAGTAAGACACTATATTTTCAATTATTTTTAAATTTTATATTTGTTGAAGGACATAATTTAGCCCACTGTGGTTTACTGGCATGCCATAAATTATATATTTTCAAAAGTAAAATTTTCATAACATATTTTCAATGTAATATTTAGCTTCTTTATGAACTTAGAATGCTTTACTATAATTTTTTAATTATATAATACCATTTTTCTTAAATTTCTGTATCCAGCCTCCTGAGTATTCACACTCTTCAAAGTTTGAATCATTATGGTATAATGTACCTCTTTTTATGACAAATTGTCGCCTAAATGGTATATGTTCACTCCTTATTGAATATTCACTGAAGAAACACAAGGTCAAGACTTTATTTTCTGCTCTATTCAGTGTGTCTTCCATATCCTGTTGGTTCTTGGTCAAAGATATCACTTGAGTCAATTTCTGCAAAACTTCAGCAACTTTGCTGTAATTATTTAATTTGCATTTTGTATTGTCTGCACAACATGTTGCTAAGTAAGATACCTCAGAGATCCATGATAACAGTCAATTTTTCCCATATTTTATTATATTGATGATAACAGGAAATGTTAAAGAAATAAAATAACACAATTATATATTAAATTATTGTTAGCAGTTATACTCAATAATATCTTCTTAAATGATTTCAAAAAATACTGTAAAGGAGGATAAATAGAAGTTGCCATTATGTTTTTATGGATGAAGAAAGACATAATATTTGAAGGTTTAAGCAAGGGGAAAAGTCAAAAGAGTAGGTAGTTATTTGATTTTTAGTTTTATAATATATGATATTTTATTATACTTTCTTAAGTGGTTACTAGATTTGCTTACTGCAAATAGGTTTTATAAATTAAAATACACCTGAATCTGACTTACAATGCACTGTGTAAGAGTCATGAGACAATTTTTATGCTATCTTACACATCAGAATAAAAATGTCTCAGGATCACCTACATACTACTACGTGTACTAAATATTGATATTGTCATAGAAAATTCATCAACTTTTGCTTTAAATATTTTGTTCTAATATACTGGACTGTGTATGAGTTTAATCGAGAAGGCATAATAAGAATCTTATCTTAACCACTGACATACAGATTTTCAATTAATGCATATTAAAAGTGATTGAATAAACAACAACTATGTGGCAATTATGCCTAATCTTGTACTCTGGGAAAAACACATGAAGAGCTAGGATATATCATTAAAATTTTACACACATTTGTAGAAAAATAGATTTACAGATGATTATCAATGAATAATATAATTGTTTATAGGAAAATAAAGCAACATATCAAAACCAAGAAAAACATTAAACGGGAGAGATATGATTCTTTAAAATAAGGGTTATCTCTCCTAAACTATACCATTTTGCTTGCATAATATCTAGATGATTTAAATATTTAAAATCTAGTCATGCTATATGCTATGGCTTGTATGTACACCGGAATAATTTGTTACCATTAAAAGTATTTTCAGTCAATATTTAAAGTTATGCCAAAATATGATGAATATAATGTCAAGTAACAAATTTGGTTCTAAATTATTTGTGTAATAAAACAAAAATTTCATGTGATTAATTATATTTACATATTCATCAACTCTGAGATATCGATTAGTAAGAAAAGCATCAAACTGCCATGTTATAATGATGCAAAATGATAGATATTAATTATATTGTTTTATTTTTCTTAATTTATATTTTTTAAATTCTCAATAATGACTTCATAAAGATGTTTATTTAAGGAAAACTACGTAAATATATATAAACTTTTACTTGATATACTGGGTCCAGTATTTTGTTTCAATAGCACTAACATTTTAATGGAGAAATAAAGTAAAGTCAATATGGAATACTTTTAATATAGCAGAAAGAAAAGAGTTAAATCTTGTAGTTTTCTATTGTAAAAGAAAAATGATGATTGACTAAATATTGGGATGATGTAACTGGTCTCCAATTTATTATATAAATATGAACATAATTTGCTATGTAAAATATAGCTCTCAATGAATGTGTTCCATGATTTCATTCAGGTATAATGTCTCATGCTTTATGCACATGGGATTAAAATAGGAAAAACATTAAAATAAAATCACTGAGCTGTTAATAATGCAAAGTGGGTGCCTTTTAAGATTGCATGCCCAATGCTTTCAATTTAAAATGAAAAAAGCATCTCAGGAGCTTTTATTTATAAACTGGAATAGATGAATGCAATTAAAATAAATTGGTTAGCATGGGTTAATTAACTTTTTTCTTACATTTCTGAATGAATTTTTTTCTCAAGTACAGGTTATAATTTAAGCCAATATAATTCTCTACAAAAATACCTATATGAGAACCTATTTTGAATACACATTATTTACTCCTGTAATTTTTAGACTGTTGGATCACTTTTCACAAATCATTAATATAGTTCTCCATTACCCTCTTCAAAATTCTACTTTAAACAATCCTATTTCTGTCTGGTAGACATTGAGTCATGAATATGGAATGATTTCACCTGACTTCCCTTGAAATTCACCTAATTTTCAACTCTGTTAGTTTTGAGGTGAGTAGAAAATAATTTTGTTCAAATTTGCAATGCAAGGTATGCTTCTTTCCTCAGAGAGGATCCCTACTAGATGCCTTAAATTGAGTTGTGATTTACTTCATGGCTTTATATAAGAGTGATTACCTCTAAATTTTTTTTAATCTATGTGTTTGTTTATTCATTTTACAATTATTTGTACCATCACCAGTTGATTAACTTTTTTTTACCTTAACTTAAATTAGGTAAATTTCAAGACAATAGAGCAATTTAATCACTGTCTCTCTGTGCTTCTCTCTTTAATCTAAACCATGCATAGCTAGTATGGTGTTTAAAAGTCCATTCTTTGGTGATAATAGATACACAGTTTTCTATTTTTGATAATATGCATTATTTTTGAGAGATTATACACAAGGGGGAAACCCCTCAAAACCCCAGAATTTATTTACAAAAATTTCTGTATTTATTCTTACATAACAAAGTACTCTTTATTTCATGCAATTCTGCTATCGAGATGCTTTTTCTATTGCTCAAAACAGATTTGGAACTAGTCAAATTTGAAGCTTTTTAGTGCATTTCTCATTTTTTGTTTCACTTCTTCCACAATTGCAAAACATTTTCCTCTCAGGACTTTCTTCATCCAGGAAAAAAAAAAAAAGTTGCTTGTAGTGAGATGGGGTGAAATAGATGGGTGAGGCACGGAAGTCATGCTATTTTTTGTTTAAAAACTGCTGAACATGAGCATGCCGTGAGCAGGTTGTTCATATAAATCACCCATCATGAAATGGGCAAATGCGTTGAGAAAGAATCTAAAAAAAAAAAAATTCACTAATGCCAAAAGTAGCTTCTCACACAATGTTAGCTAGCACATTGATGCCAGTGGGTTCCTAGAACACATACATAGCGGCAGAAACCTGTACTCCTAGGGCACCATCCTGAAAAAAATAATTCCAGGTTATTTTTGTGATCTCTCTTCGTATAACTGTGAATACTATTTGTATATTGATAATTATATTAACCGGTACATGATTTATTAATGTCTTATTCGACTAAGCAATACTATTATTAAGAATTTATCCTATAGCAACATATGCATATATGTCGAAATTTGCAAGGTACCAGGGGTTCCAAAATGTGTATACACATTTCAAGAGAATTCATCTTTGTATTACTTTTAGTTTGCCATAATTAGAAGTGTCTGGACACTGATGGTAACCACTTTGAGCACTTGTATTCATCGTCTGTTACTGGTATATAGTGTGTATTTCAATTTAATACAACTTTTTCCTTTTTAAAAAATGTGTGTACATTTTTGGCACCCTCTGTATAGATACATATGTGGTTTAATTTATTTATAATAATACAATTTAATACAGAAATGTTTGATTAGATTATTTTACTCCATATTGTAGCTGATTTAAATAAGGAGTTTGAAATACAGATACTATAAGCTAGTCTACTCATTGTATCCTCTTTATTCAATAAGGTAAAATTTCTAAAACACATTTATAGTCAGATTTTAATGATGAAGATCAACAAGAACAAAGAAAAAGTATGGATTTGTATATTAATATGTCCTGTTCAAATCATATAGAATCTCAATTTGCCTTTTTAAATCGCCAGAGAGAATTCTTCCTCTCTGATTTTGCTCTATATTATATCCTTATGCTGCATATGCAATATTCTGAAAAGTTTGTTTTAAAAGAGTATTTTAATGAAGCATCTAATAGAGATTTGTTTAATCTTATAGAAAAATATTTCTTCTACTGTCCAAGGGTTCAACCTTTAGTAAAAATTCATCCAAATATACAATTGTTTTGATATTAATTTTATTTTTTATTTTCTTCCCCATGAATATTTAAATATGCAAAGTGTCTCCCAATTCAAAAATAAGAATATAATTTAAATGTTTTCCCCTTGTTTTTATGATGCTATATACTCTGTGTTTCATCCTACCTCTCGACACTCTTAATGCGTTTCTTGGGTACAGTCTGAATATCAGGGTCTTCAAGGCCTCAGCATACCATCTTTTTCTCCTCCTCTGACTTCAATCTTTATGCATTCCTATCTACTTTCTGACTTCAATTACCATCACTTTGCTGATAACTTTTCTGCATCTCCCACCCACATGTTGTTTTTTTTTTTTTTTTGAGTTGGCGTCTCACTCCATCGCCCAGACTGGAGTGCAGTGGCCGCTTCCGGCCACCGCAGCCTCGACCCGCTGGGCTCCGGCGATCCTTCCGCCTCAGCCTTCCGAGTAGCCGGAATTACAGGCGCGCGCT
>CAUYQG010066300.1:0-37171 GCA_963574415.1 Tarsius wallacei | reverse complement strand
CGATGCGTGCTTTTGCTTTTTCTTTCTGAGATGGGGAGTGTGTCTTTCCATATAAGGAAACCACACAGTTTGCAAGGTATGTCTGCTGCACGTTTCCATAGCAATTTGTACTTGTAATTATTTGATGCATTATTTGCATTTGTTTAATGTCTGTGTTCTCCCTCGTAGGATTCATGAGGGCAGCAGCTGTTGACAATTTGTGTGCCACAGTATCCTGGGGCCTGTCAGTGGGTTTGTGCCTGGTCTTTTGTGAGGTATCAAATTTGCTGCTTCCTTGCTCTGGTGTGTGTGCCAGTGACTTCCCTGCCCTGGGTCTCCATTTCTTCATTTGTAAAACTGGGGTGATAACGCCATTGACCTCGTAGGGATCGCGAAGGGTAAAGGAGGGAATGCCTGCAAAGTACCCAGGACGCTGTAAAGCCCGCAGTAGATGCCAGCCATGTGGTAGCAAGGGACATGAGCTCAAGAAGCGCCTGTCAGCTGGCTGAGCTGCACGTAGTCTTGTCCTGCAGCGAATGGATCCACCCACCCCAAAGATGGAAAACCTCAAAGCCATTCAAGACCCACTAAAGCAGCAAGGCCGTTTGCAAGAGGCCATTAGAGACACAAACCTGAAAGCCTTAGGATTTAGGATGCATCTTGGAAACAGAACAATGGAAAACATGAGACGGTCCTTGTGAATATCCAGGTTTGGAGACCGGTTGATGACTTAGAGAAGCTGAGTTGGGAAGCACTCGGGCAGGGGTTTGTTTACATGAAAGCCAGCCAGCAATCTGAGTGGTTTTGAAAAACCCTAAACGCTTTGGCACATTTGGGAAGGGGGTTTCTGCACATTGGCAGTCACATGGCGCTGCAGAGGATGAGGATATTAAACAGAAAAAGCCAATGTCTTTTGTTCTGCCCTGGCAGTGGCTTGCTCCAGGGAGATGGCTGTCGGGTGGGTGGTGGGTGTCGTTTTTCCAAAATGGAGTTAGGTGAGGATAAAGGAGCGGTGAGGGAAAAGACGTTTTGAATCACTGTGCCCATCCCACCCCCTCACCCTTTAAACAGTGCCGTGACCATTTTAAGATCCTAATTAAGTTTTACAAGTCCATGTGTTGACTCTGAAGCCACAGGAAAGAATGCGGCTGTCCGCTGGTAAACCCAGGTCTCGGTTTTCTCAGCTCAGGACTGGGTTTCTCAGCTGCGGGGCCCTCCCCAGGCTTTCTTTGCAGACGCACAACATTTTCCATTGAAGCCAAAGTTGCCGCGAGTTGGACAGATGGGCAAAGCCCGAGACACAGCTTCACCGGCGACTGACAGCGTGGTAAAGCAGAGCAGGTGCACGCTGGCTAACTGGGCTGGATGGCTTCTCCTTCCGTGGACCCACTGGGCCACCCACCTGTGCTTCTGCGCCCTTGGCATCCTCGTCCGTACCTCTCACAGGGTCCTGTCTGCCTGAGGGTCTGGGTCTCCCACCTTCTTGGGACTTGCTTCTGGAAGTCTGAGCGTTGCTGGCCAGGCTCAAGGAGACCTTCTGCAGCTGGCTGTGTTCCAGCACTTTCCACGAGTGCCTTTGTGGTGGGAGTGCAAGAGGAAGCAGGCCCTGGGCCTCTGACTGCCCATGCCGGGAGACAAAGAGCTCACCGACCTGTGTCCGTCAGTGGTCTAACGGTTAGGCCTGTGCTCTGGACGAGTCTTTTGGGGGAGGGAGAAGTGACGGTAATAAGCCGGCACCATTAAAGATGGCACCCTCCATGGAATGAACTCCAGGAGGAAGCCACAGTGCTGACCACACTGGGCTGGGCCACAGACCACACACGAGGAGTAGATAGGCAACTGCTTCCTGAAGACAGTGGTTCTGCCTTGACCGTGGGGTAGGGACAGGCAGCTGCAGGCACACGTGTGGGACTCGCCCAGATTTTGCCTGTGCAGGACACTGGGGGTTTGGGGTTTCAGCCAAAGGCTGGACTTCTGGTTTCCCGTGGCAGCAGCAGCGTGCGCATGGCAGAGACGACGAGAGGCCTGCCATGCTGCCCACGCCGTGCAGCCCTGACCCGGGAAAAAGAGGGAGCAGCCACAGCATCCATGGAGAGACCTCAAATTATTCTGTCCTTGTCATGAAAACATGTCTTCTCTGTGTTTCATTCCGATCTTAAATTTGTCTCTAGAATATAGTGATGCAACTCGCCGTTTGGCCGGTGTGTGTTATCAGGGTGCTTTGCCTGCTCTTGAAGAGTCTCGCATCTTCTAGCATAATAAAAGCATTCCTTATCTATTATCACCTAGGCACTAATTTAGTGTCTCTGTGCAATTAGATTTGGCTTCAAACAGGATTCATTTCTCGGCAGGATTACTCAATGAATTACTTTATTGTCTCTTTGTTCCTGAGTGGGGTCCTTTCATACAGACACAGGGGGAAAAGTTGCTTCTGGGCAAATCCCAGCGCAGAGGACCCAGAGGTGCCTGATGGTTTCCTCTGGGCCTTGGTCACCAAGGCTCCTTCCTTTCCTACTGTTTGGCAGCAAGCTGGTGGCTTTCAAGTGAAGAAAACCCCCGAACATGCTGGTTGTAAGCATGCACGCTCCGCAGCGAACACTCTCGTCCCCTCTGAAATCCTGACCACCCCACCGGGCTCCTGGGCTGCTCAGCCCCCCCAAGGAAGCTGGAGCACCAAGCATTCTTTTTAAATCGGAGACAGAGAGCATTGCTCAGAGTAGAGCTGCAGTTCACAAACACCTGCTCACCCTCCCACATCATATGCGTGCAGGTACAAGTACATTTTTCAGCAAGTACAGGTCTATTTCCCAACTGCTTCAGCAGGTAAAAACTGGCAGAATTTCCTGGCAGAACATGAGCTCTAATTGTCCTTCTAGCTGATACCTGTTCTGAATTGCTCCAAGTAGATTTATTATAAAGCCCTCCTATGATCATCCAGCTATGAAGCATTCCAGTGGGCTTGCTTTTCAAGCTCAGGGGTTGCAGAGATCATCTAGAATGAATCGGAGAATTAGAGACAAAGTTAGAAGCAGCTTCCCAGCAACCCTGGGCGGAACAGGTGTATGTCAAGGTGACTCTTACTCCCAGGAGACAGCGCCTCGGGGAGCTGCAAGTCGGAGCCCGCGCGGGTGAGGTTTTCAGGAGTGAGGTGTAGAATTCCAGAGATTTGGGTTCAGTTCAGATAAGCACCCACATGTTTGGGTCTTCGGCAGAAACCTGTCTGAAACGTCTCAAGCAGCCTGTTAAACAGACTGGAAAGCTTGCAGCAACTCTTTCTCTCCTGAGGCTTTTGCTACTTCCTGTAAGAGTCAGCTCAGAATAGCCTTTCCCCGTCCGAGCCAAAGATGGAAAAGTAATGAAACAGCCTTCTCACTTTCTATTGTTTTGTGTTAAAAGAGTGTGCTTCTTGGATGGTTGTGATTGCTTTCCACACGGATGAAGTAATAGCAGCCGTAGACATTGTGGCTCCTGCCTGGTTTCGGAAGTCTGCAGAGGCAGCGCTGGCAGTGGGCTCCCGTTTCGCTCAGACAGTTTACCCGTGGACAGCCATTTCCCTCGAAGATGTTATATGTATTCCGAGTAAGGGGGAAAGTAGCAGGATTGCAGAGTGGACCCGGCATTTGTGTCAGAGGCTGCAGTTTCTAGGAGCGGATGAAATGATCATGCCGCCCAGCGAATCTGAGTGGATTTCTGGGAGACTCAGCACTAAAAGGCAGCACAGGGATGGACAGGGCTTGACCTGTCCACACCCCTGCAGAGCTGAGGGGGTGCCGCAGGCTGGGAGCCAGTGGGATCCCAGCTCAGCCCAAATTTGGTGCCACCCCAGGATATCGTATAAGGCACTGTATCAGGCCTCTTCCTGCTAATAATGAGATAGCTACTCAGATCAGTAGCAAAACTGGATGACTTTTTCTCACTGGGAGGAGAGACACCCCTGTGGTGGGCAAACTTCGTGCCTCAAGACACCTGCACAAAGCAGCCTCTTTTGTGGGGAGCAGGAAGGCTGTAGAAACAGGGCCTTCAGTGTGTGTGCTTTCTCTGAGTAGGAGGCATGACAGTTGTGCCTTGGTGGTGAGTCCAAGACACCACTGCAGATTTGCTTCCCTCTAAGTCCCCGCTGGTGATGGCCTCTCTGATTTTCAAAATTCAGAAGGATTGGCAAACAAGCTGCTGAACCATTTCCTGCATTTTCTCAGCATCCTCTGTCTATTTCTCATTTTTAAAAACATTAAAGTAATTTGGGAAAGATTTTCCAAAGAGGCCGCCAGGCTGGATGACAAAACCCACCTCTCTGGGCTTTGCTGGTGAGTCCCATCCTTCCTAGGGACCTTGGGTGTTCCTTGGAGGGAGCCTCCTCTTGGGGGTCTGAGGATTCAGCCCCAAAGGTGGGGCTTGGCGAGTGCTCCACTCAGGGATAAGGAGACACCATGTTGTTATGAGGAGCGGGTGACTAGGCCCACGTCTCTCCTGGTATAAGGGGAGGACTGCTCCATCTGGGGCGAGAGCCGAGTTGCCTGGGAAGCCTGAAGGTTGGAGCCCCAGGGGGGTTGCCAGGTGGAGCAGGGCTGGCTGTTGTTCGAGTCCAAGTGGAGAGACCTCATGCCCACCTCCTCTGGGGGATGCGGCTTAGCCGTGGTTTGGGTCCCTCTACAGCAGAGGGACCAAGGTCAACCAGGAGGCATTTCCTAACTGTGGAGAAATGTTATGATGTCTAAAGCTGGCTGATACAGAGCCTTTGGAAATATGTGAAGAACAGATCAAAGCCTGTGTATTTAATTACCCAGTCCCACCTAATGAGCTGCCGCCCAGTTGTGCGGTCTCCCGTGTTGACGATGATCGATGGCTGCTGCCCTCTGTGCTGCCTTCCCTCAGGCTGGCCACTCTTGGGGCAGCAGGTTTTCAGAGATTTGCTGATGAGAATTAACTACAGTTTGCAGTGGGAGAGTTTGGGGCAGGATGGCCTAGGACAGAAAGGTCGGGGTACGAGGAAAGAAAGACACACGGGGCAGAGGTGTGCGCTTCCAGGTAGTGGGGCTTGAGTATACTTGTGAGCAAAAGTCACATTTCAGAACCCAGAGACACCAGTGGGACCCGCCGACTCTGACCTGATTTACAGACCTTGGAGATGACATCTCCAGGGCAGAATATTCTTTTACTAGAGTTAGCTGGGGCATGGAGTGGCTTGGTGGGCGTGTGGCTATGGCCTCCTAAGACGGGAATCTAGATGGCCGTGACCAGGGACTGAGGCTGGCTGGAATCCAGGTGGGGTCTACTTTGGGGACTGGACCCTGGGAGCAGAGGTGGTGCTGCCCTGTCCACTGGATTCGGGAATTCTCCTGTTCATCCGGGGTGTGCCCGCTCTGCAGAGTGCTGGCCCCACGGTAGGGCAGAGGAAACGTCCCTGAGAAGTTGGCAGGCAGTGGGTCTCCCTGCCCTGGTGGCGTCAACGCCATGTGCCTCACACACAATCTGAATGAAACATATCCGCCGCCCAACCTCCGTAAGAGAAATACCCGAAGAAACCTTGGCATCGTTCTGCCTGACAGGGCCTTCAAGCTTTGAGGAGCACTCGGATGAGCAAGAAGACTCCCACAGACCGATCCTCTTGTGCTTCTTTGACGGTGATGCTAAGTGGGAGAGGAAGTTTTGCTTTTGTGACTTTGCACACCGCTCTTCAGTAGATCGCCTTTTTAAAAACGCTCACCCATTTTGACCCTCTTGGCTAACTCTTCTGCTGTGTCTTCAGACTGATTTCTTCGAGGGCGTTGGTCTTTCGGTGGAAGTTTGGGCAGAGCTGACATTGGCATCGTGAGTCCTGACCCCCCGCCCCACGCCATGCAGGTGACCTATGCGCAGGACTCGTCTTCCGTGTTTCTCTCAAGTACTTTCCGCAGGAAAGATGTTGGGAGTCTCCCCAACCCTCACCACCCCAAGCCCTTCTTGGGGATGCATTTTATGGGCTTCACTTCAATGTCAGGCTTTGGTTTTCCTTTCCTGCACCGGGATTACTTTCCTTACGGTATCGCAGGGCTCCTCTTTTTCCCTTTGCGTATTATCTGGGCATTTTAGGCCTCAGGTCTTTATATGCAAACCAACCCTATCTGTTCCTTCCTACTCCTGGACTCCGTCTAACTACCACAGACTTTATGGATCTGGGACTTCCAGAAAAGATGGGCTTGCCTGACCTCAGCCTCAGGGAGCTCTCAGGGAGCAGGAGGACAGAGGCTCCTGGGCAGAGGCAGCTGGGAGCTGGGAGTACTGGCATAGCCTGCATGGCCCACGGACCATGGGCAGGCAGTGGCAGTGCCAGCAGGTCTTCCAGAAACCCTCATCTGTCCTCCAGGGTCCTTGCTCTAATGCATTGATTTGATTATTTCCTAGAGCTGTGTTACTCTTGTAAGTTGCATTTTGAAAGCTCTGCATTTATTTTCTGGAGAGTTTCACCAACCTCTCTTCTCTGCAAGAAACCCAACCTGGGGAAGCTACCAGATTGCAACCAGCTAGGGCATGTGTGCTAGGGGAGAGGGCAGAGCTGCTCCTTAGGTTGTCATCAGGAGACAGGAAGGTCTTGGAAAACACCAGGGAAGGCCCGGCCCTCTCCTCTGCTGATGCGTCCTCAACAGCTCAGCCCTGTCCATGCCCTGCTTCAGGGAGAGCCTAGTACCTGCGGCTTCCTGGGCTTTTTCTGACCCGGCCAGTCTTGGATTTTTGGTCTCAGGCTGAAAAACTGACCTGGCCCTTGCCCCTCGCCCTTTAATTCCCTCATTGGGGCCCACATGGCGGGCAGCCTGGATCTGTGGACCGCCTGCCATCCTGCCGACTTCCCAAAGCTTTGTTTGTTTCCCATTCGCACATGGGTCTGCTGCCTGAGCAGTTGGAGTGGGTTGCGGGGGGAGGTTCTCACTTTTTTTCTCTCCGTGTGTAAAAAGCACAGACAGACATTTCATGTTTATTATTGTTGAACTTTTCTCAGCTAAGCTGAAGAAATATATCGAGGTGGTTTATTCCCAGGGGACTGAGTTCAGACATTTTGTCACGGATAAATAATTATCTTTAACATAAGCCACGGATTCTATGTCTTCTTTGTTTACCATGCATTTTCCCTGTTCCATGTTAATAAAATGACTCATGCACACTTTGTGGGCTTGGCGACTGATCCGATATTGTTGACCTGATCTCACATCTCTGGTGCTGAGAAAATTCTCACCAACGCAGTAATGTTGGCGCCCTTCTCGGATCTTGGCTAAGCCCCACTGCAGCACTAGGTTCTGGAGAAGAGACATGGAAAGAGACAAGGCCCACTGTGTCTGCTTGGAGCTCAGGCCCAGCACATTCTCAGTTTGGTCCAAAGGAGCTTGTGCAACAACCATCTGGTGGCAACTTGAAGGAGAAGGCCGAAGGGGCCTCAGTCAGTCATAACACTGAAAATTGATGTCTTCCAAGGAACTCCAGTCCCAGGTGTCTTTAAAACTTACTGGTCATTTAGTCTCTGACGAGGAGTGTCTGTGAGTTTCCAAACATGATACATTATGCTTTCTGGAAAGGCTTATGTGCAAATGGCTAACTGACCTCCCAGGCACTGGCATCTCTGAGTGTCCAGAGGAGTGTCTGAACTGGGACTGCCAGAGAGTAATTTCTCCTTTTAGAGGCAGGCTGGTTTCCCTAAGATTCACACGCTGTCTCTGAAAATGTGTGATATCTACTTGGAGCTGTAATTTTGCAAAAGTCACGATTGAATTTAACAATGTTGATCTTGGTTGCCTTGACTGTACACAACGAACATCTTCTGAGCTCTAAACTGTAATTGGAGGCTGTTTCCGCTTCATCTTATTCCCATTACATTCCAGACTCAGAGTCAAAGGGAATGTGCCAAAATGCAAAACTTTTGGGAAACGAGAAAATCCACAAGGCATGATTAAGCAATCGGCATCCAAGGGCTCCAGGTTTCGACCCAACTTATTATGTCAAGATGTTTTGGAGTTAGGCGAACCTGGATCTGAGTCCACCACTGCCACCTTCTCTGCCACTGAGCCAGTCCTTTCTGATCCCTGTGTCTTCCTCTGGAACATGAAGTGCGGGGGCACCGACCTCACGGGACTGTGTCTACACACCAGCACCTGGGACACTGGAGGGGCTCCATGGGAGCACATTTGTTTTTATTTTGTTGTTGCAGATTTAGGGGGAAGGTGCAGCTTTGTGACATGAGTACGTGCCTAGTGGTGAAGTCTGTGCTTTTAGCATACCCACCACCCTAATAGCATACACTGTACCCAGCAGGGGACTTCTCACCCGTCTTCCCCGTACCCTCCCACCCTTCCAAGTCTCCAGTGTCTGCTGTTCCACTCTCAAGGAGAGCACATTTGGCTTGTGCCTTGCTCTGTGCCTTCCTTCCCGCAGTGTGATTTACCAAATTAAAGAAATGGGATCCCTTAAAAATTGATCCCAGTATAACCAAACTCAGTGAAACTTTTTCATCTAAGAAGGGAAGTATGGGGGCCTGTGTGGATCTTACGGATACTAAGGGTGCGGGATCATGGTGGACCGAGCACAGAGTTGGATCAGGTGAAATTTACTGATATGGGGACACCAAGCAGAGATTTTGCACTTAGTTTTGCAGCTGCCCAGGGAGTTAGAAAGACTCCAGTTGTTTGGTTTGTTGGCTGAAACACGGGCCCAGATCCCACAGGCGTGAGTTAGAAATGCCGACTTTGTCATGGTTTAGTGCAGGGAGAGGGATTCAAAGGCTTGGAGGGATTGAAAAGCTAGCGAGGACTTGTCACTTAAGACCTACTCACCCACCCTGGGAGGGCCCGGAAGCCACACCTTGCACCACAACTGTGAGAAATAAATGTGTGAAAGGAGCTCCAGAACCCTTCAAGAGCTGTGAGGGCTCTTCCCTGTAGGCCAGATGCCATGGTGGGGACTGCCATCTCTGCACTGGGAAACTGAAATGCAGTGGTGGTCGCTCAATCCTGGAGTGGCAGGAGCTGAGTGGCTGCGCTCAGTGGCCATGGGCACTCTAATAGACCACAGAGACAAAGCAGCCATCAGAAGAGTCTGATTTGTGCAGGCCAGGAACACGAACTGGCTGATCATGGTGACCCTAGCAGTGAAAGAAGCAGGAAGCTTACTAAATTCTTAAAAATCATGGCCTCTTAGTCAATTTGCAGACTCGAGCCAGTCTGCAGACTCAGGCCCCTTGAATGAGGGGGTGGTTGGGCCCCGGTGAGGAGAAACTGTGGTACACTGCCGGAAATTTATACGCTTAATCTTTCTCCCAGTTTTTCCCAAAGAGAACTACAGCCTTCAGGCTAGAACAGCAACGTGGAATTCTTCCTTGTTCTCCAGTTTAATGGCCTTTGGGTTTGAACTTACAACATCAGCTCTTCCTGGGGCCAGGCTACACACAGATACACACACACACACACACACACACACACACACACACACACACATCCACGAGGAGGGGACCAAACAAAAACAGGAATTATTTTTTGGAGAGTGGGCCCCTTGTGGTACAGGCTTCCCCTGCTAGGTAAGTGTTCTAGCATCCCACTGGCATCAGTGGACCAGCTAGTATTGTTGTGAGAGGCTGCGTTTGGCTTCAGTGAATTTTTTGGGGGGGAGCCTTTTCACACATTTGCCAATTTCATGATGGCTGATATACGAGTGAATTTGCCCATGCCACGCTGAGTATTCAGCAATTTTTGACCAAAAATGGCATGATCCCGTTCCCTACCCTCCCTGTATACCCGATCTCGCCCTTTTTTTTTTGTTCGTTTCCCCAGATGAAAAAAGTCATCAAAGGGAAACATTGAGTTGATGTGGAAGTAGTGGGCAGAAGCACCGAAAGACATCAAAATTGACGAGTTCAACACCTGTTTTGAGCAGTAGGAAGAGTGTCTCGATAGGTGTCTTGCATCAAGCAGAGAGTACTTGGAAGGTGACTGAAGTTCAAGCATGCAAGAATATGCAATTTTTTATAAATAAATTTCTTTTTGGGAGGCTCCCTCCTTACGTACGTAACACACACATCCTACGGAGTCTGTTCCTCTGGAGAACCTCCATTAGTACAGACAGGATAGAGTCATTGTACACAGAGTGGGCAGCCGACTGTCAGTGTCCAACTGTCCCGGGGTTGCAAATTCAAGGGCATGACCACCACCTGCCGCCACAATGACCAGTGGGGGGGACATTACTCCCTGTGCTCCCCTTGGTGTTACCCTGGGGCTCTCGTGCTCTCCCTTGTTCACCGCACGCTGGTCTCGATTCATGGCCTACTGCCCCCCATGGCTGGCTTATTCCTTACCTCTGCGCCTTCACTCGTGTTCTCTGTCTTTCTGAAAAGCCCAGTTTCTCTACTCACTCCCTGACCCCCTTCTGACGGTTGCTAACTAGTCTCTGACTTTTTCCAACATCTTTGTAAGACTCTACCTTTCCAGCTCCTATTCTGGTTAATCTCTTCGGGAGTTAGCTGAGCCCGACTCTGGGAGCCACTGACTGCTTTTGCCAGGCTGTGCTGAAGGATGCTTCCACGTCTTGCTTTTGTGTGGTCTTTCCTTGCGAACATTCATTTTATCTCCTGCTCAACCGTGCAGTTTTGAGGGGCCCCATTTTGCCTTTGGTCTTTCTGCACGTCTCTAAGAAGTACAGACACCTAAAGTGTCTCCTCACCAGGACCCAAGCAGCTGTTGACTGGTGATTAGCTGACACTTAAAATCCCTTTCTCCAGAACTCATGAGAAACAGGAGAAACCTCACCTGTCTGGGTTGTCGTTGCCTGGTATCTTGTTGAGCTTTTACCATCATCGCTGCCATACGTGATAACTCTTCAATGAGGTGTTTCATATTAGCAAGGCTGATGCTAAAGCCTGATTTGTATCCCCTATGTCTTATCCTTTTATGCAAGCCCACCACCGGCATCATGGTTTCTTTCTTTTCCTTTTCTTTTTTTGAGCTGGAGTCTCACTCTGTCGCCCAGGCTGGAATGCAGTGGCACACTCCCGGCCACCCCAGCGTCGACCTGCTGGGCTCTGGCGATCCTTCTGCCTCAGTCTTCCAAGTAGCCAGAATTACAGGTACGTGCTGCCATGCCTGGCTAATTTTTTTATTTATTGTAGAGATGAGGTCTCACCATATTGCCTGGGCTGGTCTCGAACATGCAACCTCAGGCAATCCCCTTGCCTCAGTCTCCCAAAGTGCTGGAATTACAGGCTGAGCCACCAAGCCCAGCCAGTTTCTGTCTTTATAGAAAATTTCTGGGGGGTTTTCCTGCTATCTGTTAGTCTGTCTCAATTCCTGTTGTGTTTTGTAGTTTTTAACAAAGGCAGGCGTTGGAATGTATGAATATGGAAGAGGTACACCTGGGCAGTCCTGCAAACACACCTAAAGTTTTAAATGAACAGGCAGTGGAACTGAGTTCTGCGTGTGTGAACAATCTATGAGCCTCGACGGGTGTGTAGGTTTGTACCAAAGGCAGAACACGGAGCGGACACCCTGAGCTGTCATTGGCAATCACACCTTCTCCCAGGCCACCCCAAAGCCACTGGTCTGTTCTCTGTCCCACAGATAGGATTGTACAGGATGAAACCTTTTGAGATTGGCCGCTTCTGCTCAGCATGATTCCCTGGAGATTCATGCAGGTGGTTGAGTGCATGCATCGATCGTCTGCTTCTTGTTGTTGCCGACTAGTATTTCGTTGCATAGATGTACCATAGTTTGTTTATTCATCAGTTCAAAGACATTTAGGTTGTTTCCAGTTTTTGGTGACTATAAATGTCCTTTTACAGATTTTTGGGTGAGCATAAGTTTCCATTTCTCTAAAGCAGGGCTGGCAAACTTGTTTGTTAATGGCCTGATAATAAATGTCTTAGGCTTTCAGGCCAAGAAGTAAAATCAAGACTATTACGCAGGTACTTTTATAACTGTTTAAAAGTGTTAAAACTATTTGAAGCTTGTGCAGACCACAAAAACAAACAAAAACAGGTCCTACCTGTTTTGTGAAGTTTTATTGGAACGTAGCCACGCCCGTGTGTGTGGGTGCTGCGTGGCTGCGTTCCACAACAGTGGAGTTGAGCTTCTGCCACAAAGAATTTGAGTCTGAAACATTGACCATCTAACCCTGGAAGAAAAGTTTACCAACCCCTGCTGTAAACACCTAGGAGTGTATAGGAACTCACAGAATTTTTCAGAATGGCTGTATCCTATTAGATTCCACCAGTGATGTGTGAAAGATCCAGTTTCCTGCATCCTCTCCAGCACTTGGCATTGTCAGTATTTTTTGTTTTAGTCATTCTAATATGTATGTAGTGTTACTTCATAGTGGTTTTAATTTGCATTCTAGTGAATGATGTTGAACAATTTTTCCTTGTCCTTATTTACCATTTGTTTATCCTATATGGTGAAGTGATAAAGTCTTTTGCACATTAAAAAAAATTGGGGCCAGGCTGGTGGCTCATCCTGTCATCCCAACACTTTGGGAGGCTGAGGCGAGTGGATTGCCTGAGCCCACGGGTTCGAGACCAGCTCGGGCAACTTGGTGAGACCTCGTCTCTACAATAAATACAAAAATTAGCTGGGCATGGTAGCGTGCACCTGTAGTTCTGGCTACATGGAAGGCTGAGGCAGAAGGATTGCCAGAGCCCAGCAGGTCGATGCTGGGGTGGCTGTGAGTGTGCCACTGCACTCCAGCCTGGGCTACAAAGTGAGACTCCAACTCAAAAAAAAAAAAAAAAATTGAGTTGCTTTCTTTTGTTGCACTTTGAGAGTGTTTTCTTTCTTTCTCTCTCTCTTTCTTTCCTTCTTTTTTTTTTTTACATATTCTGGATTCAAGTACTTTTTCAGATACATGATTTGCAACTACTTCTCCCCAGTCGACAGCATGTTTTTAAAAAACTCTCTTAATAGTATCTTTTGCAGAGCAAAAGTCTTTAATTTTGATGACATCCAATTCATTATTTTTTCGTTTATAGACTGCATTTATGAGGTATATTAAAAAATTCTTTGCCTGACCTCAGGTCATGAAAATTTTCTTTTATGCCCTTTTCTGGAAGTTTTATGTTTCGTATTGTACATGCAGATCTATAATCCACTTAGAGGTCATTTTTGCATTAATTTTGAAGTTAATTTGAGGTTCCCATGGTTGTCTGGTTGTGACGACATTATTTGTTAAGGTGACTACCCTTCCTCCACGGAATGACCTTTGCACCTTTGCCCAGATCAGCTGGTTGTATTTGTGGGGTTCTGTTTTTGGACTCTGTATTCTGTTCCATGGGCTTGCGTGTCCATGACTTCACCCGTACCACACGCTTTTCGTCGACGTGTCTTTGAAGTCAGTCTCAGGCCTGGGAAGTGTGATTCTGCCTTCACCGTCTCCCTGTGCATCGACATTGCTTGCTTCACAGGTTCCCTGCTCCCCACACTGCGAATGCTTCGTTCAGCCCATCAAGCCTGCGTTTGGCAAAGTGCAACTCAGACAGCAGAGGTACAGGCTCGTTTCTGTTTCCACAGAACTTGCACCTCGCATCATACACCCCCACTCTCTTACAGTTGCAGAACTAGGTTCTTTACAAAGGGTTTCCCGCAGCATTATTTCGTTTGATCCTCCCCCAAACAGCGTGAGATATTTCCTATATTTAAATATGAGGAAGTGGAGGCTCAGAGAGCCATGTCACCTGCCTGAGGAAGCACAGCTTCTAACGAGAAAAAGAACGCCGGCATATCCCGTCCTGCCTTCTCTTCTCCTCCTCCTGAAGAGCCTCCATCTTCCTCAGAGGAAGGTCCAGAGATCATTCAACATCCCACTGGGCCTTTCAAGCGCTCCGTCTTCTTTCCTTCTGCTCACTCTGCTTAGCCAGACCGGCTTTGCTCCGTGTAGGTCCCAGGCCTGCTCCTCCCTTTCTGACCTCTTTCCCCGTGTCCCTTTCTCATTAAGTCACTGACCGCCCCATCAAAAAGTTGCACTGCTCTCTGAGTAGCTTCTTGTTTCTCTTCTTGCCTTGTTTCCACGGCATGTTTCACCCTTTGAAATCGTCTGTCTTTTACTTGGTTGTTTTTTAAATCCCCCCACTGGACTATAAGCACAATGATGGCAGTGGTTTTAGTTGTGTTCGACTTTGCATCCCTATCCTCTAGGCAGTGTCTTATGTACAATGGAAGCTCACTGTTAAATAAACACACTCTAGTTTTTCATGATAATTTCTCTCAACGAGAGGCCAAATCCTCTATTTTTTCAAGAATATATATATACCACGAGAGACTGGCTTTTTATGCGGGACGACTCTTCATCTCTTTTCCTTCTTTGGCCTCCAACATATAGACAGCTGCAAAGTGCTGAACAGAACAGTGTTTTATTATTCGACTTCTTGCTTAGGGTGATCCCTAACCTCCTGACACTTAAAAAAATTTCATTTCCTACACACTCCACACAAAGCTGTGTGTTTTTGTTCACTAACAGAAAACAATCTGAAAAGAAAATTAAGAAAGCCATTCCATTTATAATAGCATCACAAAGAAGACAACACTTAACATCCTGCATCAAAAGCCAGTCTCTCGCGGTATATATATATTTTTTTGAAAAAACAGAGGATTTGGCCTCTCATTGAGAGAAATTATCATGAAAAATTAGAGTGTATTTATTTAATAGTGAGCAAAAGCATTGTACACCAAAACTGCAAAATATTGTTGAAGGAGATGAAAGAACTCAGAAAAAAATGGGAAGACATTTCATGCTCATAGGAAAGACTTAATTGTTAATTAAATTTATTGTTAATAAATTTGATTAAATATGTGCCTTCAACTCAAAGGGATCTATAGATTTAATGCAATCCCTATCAAAATCTCAAGGGTATATTCGGCAGAAATAGAAAATTCATTTCGAACCACAAGTAACCTCAAACGGCCAAAACAGTCTTGACAAAAAAATGAGCAAAGTTGGAGCACTTGCACTTCTGAATTTCAAAACTTTCTACAAAACTACAGTAATCAAAACAGTGTAATACTGGCATAAAGTCAAACACATAAACCAATGGAATAAAAGGAAAAGCTTGGAAATAAGTCCTCACGTATATGGTCAAATGAATTTTGACAATTATGTCAAGACCATTCAATGGGGCAAAGGTTGTCTTTTCAACAAATAGTGCTGGGAAAACAGGATCTCCACATTCAGAAGAATGAAGTTGGACCCTTACTTACACGTATACAAAAATTATCTCAAAATGGATCAAAGATATAAACATAAGAGTTAACATTGTAAAACATAGTTTTGTAAGAAAACAGGGAAAGAGCTTCATGAAGTTGGACTGGGCAATTATTTCTTGGATATGACACCAAAAGCACAGGCAACAAAAGAAAAAATACATAAATTCGATTTCATCAAATTTTAGAACTTTTATGCATTAAAGGATACGATTAACAAAGTGAAAAAAAATCTCCACAGAATGGAAGAAAATATTTGCAGATAATTATGTCTAATAAGGGATTGAAAACAACCCAATTAAAAAGTGATCAAAGGACTTGAATAGACACTTGTTTAAAAACGATACACAAGGCCAAGTGTAGCGGTTCACATCTGTAATCCCAGCACTTAGGGAGGCCTAGGTGAGAGGATTGCCTGAGCCCAAGAGTTCAAGACCAACCTAGGTAGTATGGTGAGAATTTGTCTATACAATAAGTAAAAAGAAATTGCCGGTCATGGTGGTGTGTGCCTGTAATCCCAGCTACCTGGAAGGCTGAGGAGGGCAGACTGCCTGAACCCAGGAGGTTGAAGCTGTGGTAGCTGTGATTGTGCCACTGCACTCAAGCTTGAATGACAGAGTGACACTCTGACTCAAAAAAAAAAAAGAAAAGAAATGAAATGATGAATAAGCACATGAAAAGTTACTCAACATCACTAATCATCAGAGAAATGCAGATTAAAACTACAATAAGATATCTCTCCATACCTATTAGTATGGCTCCAAAAAAAAAAAAAAAAGAAATAACAAGTTTTGGTGAGGATGTGAAGAAATTGGAACTCTGATGAACTGTTGCTGGGACGTGAAATGGTACAGATGCCACAGAAAAAAGTATGGAGATTCCTCAAAAAATTAAACATAGAATGACCATATAATCCATCAACCCCACTTCTGCATACGTACCCAAAAGAGTTGAAAGTAAGGACTCTGATATTTGTATACTCATGTTCATAGTAGCATATTCACAATAGGCTGGAAACAACCCAAGTGTCCATAAATGGATGAATGATAAACAAAATGAGGTACACACACGTAATTAAACATTATTCTGTCTTAAAAAGGAATAAAATTCTTATACATACTGCAGCATGAATGAACTTTGGAGATATTGTACTAAGTGGAATAAGCCAGACACAAAAAAACAAATGCTATAAGCGTTCACTTCTATGAAATATCTACAATGCACAAATTCACAAAGTCAGAAAGTATCATAGCAGTTGCCAGGGACTAGGGGAAGGAGGAAGTGAGAAATGCTTTTTTAATGAGTACGGAATTTCAGTTTGGGATGATGAAGAAATTCTGGAGATGGATGGCAGTGATGGCTGTGCAACAATGTGAATGATTTAATGCCACTGAACAGTACACTTGGAAATGGTTAAAATGGTAAATGCTATGTTATGTATATTTTACCACAATTTAAAAAAATCATCCTGTTACTACCCAGAAACCGCAAGGTCGGTATATAACGCGTAAGTCTCCCAAAATAGCGGTCTGCCCAGGCCCACTGAGGAAGTCGGTCCAAATGTAACCAGTGACACATGCGCATGGTGGGAGGCCACAGTGACTTCTGGGAGCCATTGGCTCATTCTAAATAAAGCAGATTCACTAAAGGAAAAAAATGAGCTGCAATTGCAGAAAATTTTCCTGAACACACGATTATTGTATTAAGTTCCCCCGAACCACGAGCTCTTATTACATGAGTTCTTTGCCCATGTCTGGAACTCTATCTTGTGGTTGAAAGAGGGAAAATTTTGTTAAAACTTTGAGGATACATATTGCATGTAGGGAGAAAGAGGCCAATTTTTGAAAAGTGTCTCAAAGCACTTAAAAAACAGCTATCCTCAACACTCTGAGAGGCCGGACAGTAATTGCAGCATGGCTCTGACTAACGGCCCCCTCTTTTGTGTGGGCTCCACGTTAGACCACATGTCTTGAAGGTCACACAGTGGGTGTGGCTTATAAATGCCCAAATTACAGCAGCAAGTCTCTATGAATGATTTTTTCCCCTTTGCAATAATAATGTCAGGACTGTTATTACACTTGGCTCCATGGGGGTTGGAAGTGATTCTCCGAAGGGAAGGGCTTCCAGCTCCAGGGCTCTTGCAAGCGCTCCATTCCCATGTACTTGCTGGAAACTTTCAGGAAACCGCATTCCTTTTCTCGTCCTCATTTAGCAATGTGATCTCTTCCAGCCAGAATGCTTCCCAGACCACCTCATCAGCCAGGCCTGGGAATGGAATGCGACCACGAGGGGCTGAGGCCTTGGGGTTTAGGTCTCACTTCCATGTTGTGTTTGTGAGTAAGAGAGGAAAAGAATGATTTTTTTTCTCCTGAGAATATTTTGTCAGCCCCCAGCACATTTCAAAGGACGCAGAGTCTCTAATGAATCAAAGGATTCAAAGTCTCTAATCTGGGGCTGAGAGAGAATGGAACTTGAGAGGGCAATGATATCAAGTTCTGTCTCAAAGTGGCGAGAGCCGGCCTGGGTTTTAGGTCAAGAGGCGTTTGACGAGTGTCAGAAAAATCCATAGGGATTTTACTAGCAATTCTCTGTCACTTCCTTTGGAAATGATCGGACCAGACCAAAGGAAATTAGTTGTAAGAGCAAGATGGCGACCCCTTGTTTCAAGATTCAGTGTAAAACAAAACAAAACAAAAAAAGGGGGGAGGTAGGAGGAGAAAAAAGAAAATTCACTTTTGAATATTATATGATTTTGGATGAATGGTTTGTTTAATTTTTTAAAAAGATAACCAAGCAAGTTTCAACATGAAGCAAGACTATCTAACACATTGTACCCCAGGGATTATTAGATGCCACCGCAATTCACAGGTGGATGTTGCCCTGGAAACACGTGGCCAGGATGAAGTTCCTTCCCACACGGAGAGCAGCCTCAGTGGATCAGCCCTTTCGTTTTGCGCCGTTTCCATTTAATTGGATAAGTATATGTGGAGGAGCTCTGACAGAATGGGGCATAGATGGTGGAAGTAGTAATGTCCCCAGGAGTGGTGATCGTTGGCGGTTAGATGTGGCGCAAGCTTTGTTATTTTTAGCAATGGATTTGACTCAACTACTTAGAATGCTACATAAAACAATTACAATTTATTTTTCTCCCTGATTAAAATCTGTACATTGAAATCATGACAGTTGTTAAAGATTTCTAGGTAGCACCAGGAAATAGGGAGAATGCCCCTTTAGTTTCTAAACTAATCCCTGGGGTGGGAATATTGGCTTTATGATCTGCTTCTTAGGGAAGAACTGGAGACAGACATGGGAGTCTGTGGAATCACGGAGCCCAGTGTTTGCTAGAAAACTGGCAACAGAGAGGTGACTGCTGTGCTTTTCACCTCAACCGTCGCTTTAATCATAAGCTTTGCTCTGTGCCTCATAGACTGTATGCGCCTTTTAGAGTCAATTATTATTAGACTCACAGGCATGCCCATCGATGCCTTTGCTCACTAATGCTTCCTGTATTTTTCTCCAGCTTCATCTGTCACCCTCCTTACGTGTATCCCTTGCAGTTATTTCAGCGAAGGTCTCTGACTGATAAACCCTTCCTCTAGTTTCTTTTTTTTTTTTTGAGTTGGAGTCTCACTCAGTCGCCCAGACTGGAGTGCAGTGGCCGCTGCCAGCCACCGCAGCCTCGACCTGCTGGGCTCCAGCGATCCTTCCGCCTCAGCCTTCCAAGTAGCTGGAACTGCAGGCGCGCGTTACCACGCCCGGCTAATTTTTGATTTATTGTAGAGATGAGGTCTCACCAAGTTGCCTGAGCCCGCAGGTTCGAGACCCGTCTGGGCAACTTGGCGAGACCTCATCTCTACAATAAATCAAAAATTAGCCGGGCGTGTGGGGGACTCTCCTCTTATCTCATGTCTCTCGATCTGATGTCTTCTATATCATGTATCTCAACATGCTTTTATGTTACCATCTCTTTGTCTTTTTGTATCTTGAGATTCTGGGTGACTTCCTTGGATACATATTCTAGCTCACCAATTCTTCGCCTATATCTTCAGTGGTATTCAAACCAATCACGAGTTTTTAATTTTAACAACAATTTTTGTCTAAAAGTTTTATACATTTCAAAGATATATATTGTTCTTTTTAAAGGGTCTTGTTATTTTGTATGGATTCTTCATCTTTTCAGTAATTTAGAAATACGTATTTTATAACTTAGTTGGGTATATTGTTCTATTATTTCAAGTTCCTGGGGAATGTTGTCTCTGTGGACTCATCCATGGTAACACTTCTTTGTGTGTTTTCAAATTTGGGGTTATGGGATTTTCTTTTTCTTTACTTTTCTTTTTCAAATTAAGGCAGCCATTTATTTTGAACAAGGAAGTGGCATAAGCGACTTAGAGTGAGCCCCTAGCAGGAAAGCTCTTCCCCCACCGCACTCTTCATCCCGAGGGATAAATTTGGGAAAATAAGTGTCTTCCATCTTCTGGTTAGCTATGGTACCTGGTGCTGCACCTGCCCACAAGGCGGGCAAGGCACCGTGTCCAGAACAAGCCTATGGAGCTGCACTTTGAGAGAGGAAACTTTCCGCTGGGTGTGAGATGAAGGCAGGTCTAGGGCCACCGAGCCACTGGTCTTACTCTAGTTGGAGAAAATGAAGGTGACTTGTCTCCACTTCCAAGTGGCTTCCATGTAAAAATCAGTTTTATAGATTCTTTCATTAAAAAGTCTTCTGACCAAATAATCTCTCAAAGGAAAGGTAACCTAACCTCAAGCCTACCATACAAAAGCAAAGAGGAGATGATGAATGCTCTGCCTGCTTACTATGTGTAGGATCTTTACGAGGTACTTGTCCGTGCCCAAGGAGTGCTGCTCTCCTGTCTGTGCCAGGAGTTTCAGGGACTGTCCCCGGGCCTCGAAAGGGTCAGCTGGCCGGTTGTGTGCTGTCCACACTGGGTCTCCCACAAACAGCGGCATGACCTGCGTGAAGTTCTTCTCATTCATCATGAAGTGGCAGTAAATTCCTGCATGGAGCATTTTCACATCTCCGTTCTCCATGAACGAGCATCAAAGTGCCCACTGCCACCCAGGATGTAGTGGCCTCATCGTTCAAGCGCCAATGCACCTTGTAAAACATCTTCATATTTTCTGCATAATGTGGTCGTTTATCTTTGCCTAGGGTCATTCTTCCATCCCGGAGTAGTTAGTTGCTCTCTCTTTGAATCTTCTCTAATTTTGGATCATTCTCATGTATCTCAGCGTCCGGCTTCCAGTAGGGCACCCTGAGCGGGCACAGTTGTTCGGGGTCCACTGGGTGGCTAAGCTTGGGGTGGTGGGACCGCTGTGGGCCATCTGGGGACCTGTCCACGTACCAGACCTGCGCCATGGCTGTGGATGAGCGAGGCTGCGTGGAAGGGCTGCAGAGGGGGCGGGGGCCGTCGTGTTTGGGCCTGAGGGCTGCGTGCTCCCTGAGATTTTCTTGAGTGGCTTTTTTTTTTCTCCCGTGATCCTGTGTGGTCTTGATTGAAAACATGTCCCTCGGTGCGGCTTTGTTTTCGCTTTTCCAGATGCTTTGGGGACTCCTGAACCACGAGGATATCAGACCTTGCAAAGTGTCACCCCAAGGTTTCTCTTTCTCAGGGGAGATTTTTAGAACAATGGAAGTCTCAGCCGTGGGCATCTGGGCTGGTGTGCAACCATTTTTGGTCCCAGCTGCCTTTGGGGCTTTGGTTCCCAGTTATCTCTGCCCCACCCCCCACCCCACGGTGTGTGGTTTACTGTACCAACCCAGGGCCTGAGAAGGACTGACAACAACAGCAAAGCTCTCAGCTAACTGAGGCATAGCTCGCAGCTCAGCAGAGAGACTGGAGGCTCTGAGAAAAATAATTGTCAAGGCACTGCTGATCCAGTAAGACATTCTGGGGCCAAAATCAGAAATAAGGAAGGAAAATCTGCAAAGCAAAAGGGCACTCAAAACATTACCTCACCTAGTCCTTAAACTTAGAACTTCATGTGCATCTCTGACAGTATCTTGAGCTGGCCTTGGGGA
This sequence comes from Tarsius wallacei, assembly GCA_963574415.1. NCBI lineage: Eukaryota > Metazoa > Chordata > Mammalia > Primates > Tarsiidae > Tarsius > Tarsius wallacei. Next base: position 15,958 of record CAUYQG010066300.1, on the reverse strand, counting down.
TTGTCACCTGAGGGGTAAAAGTAAAAGTAATGTTGGGAGGATAGAAAATGACCCAGCATTTCATTTCTTTAATCACCTGTGACCCTCTCAAAGTACGGATGCATTTATGCATTTTTCTTCTGACTGCTCACCAGGTACAAGGCTGCACTGGTGGACAGTCGGTCTCTGTAAGAGAATAAGTCAGTCTAATATAATGAAGCGTATAGCTAGAGGACGAGAGGGCACAGGCAAGACGAGAGCTCAGTTTTGTAAGTGAGGATTTCGCAGGGAAGTAGCACTTGAGTTAGGTCTTAAAGGGGAAGTAGGATGTGGACAGGCGAATGGCTAAGTCAAGAAGCCCTCAGCTCAGATGTCGGCTCCTTGGACAGGTCTTTCCTGACAAGCCTGCTGGAAGTAGCCTCCCCGTCACTCTTTCTCTGTTTAATTCACTCCGTAGCACTTCTATCTGAGATTCCTTGTTTTTTTTTATTAATTTATCGTCTGCTTCTCTCTTTTCCTATGAGATTGCAAGGCCCACGAGAGCAGAAAAGCTTTCTTGTCTTAGCTATCGTTGTATGCCCAGAACAGAGAAAGATATTTCGCATACCAGGACGTACGCTCATGGCGTGAGTGAAAGGGCAGGCCTGGGTTCCCAGCGTGGGTCGACGGAGTGCGCTGTCTCCGTGGGCTCTCACCCTGTGGGTGACCAAGCACGGGGGAGTTGCAGCATGGCCGTCTGCTCAGGTGCTGACCCCAGGAGCAACGTGTGCCCCCGAAGCTGCCCCTGAGCCCCCGGCCCTTCCCGGTCTTCGGCCTTGACACTGTGCCAGCAAGGGCTCTCTATTTTTCTTTTTGCAGAAGGGAGCTAAACAGTCTTTTTCTCTGAAATGTTACACATGAGATCTACAGAATGTATTTATCATATCTGCCACGAATTACTTAAAAAGCAAAGCAGCTGTTCACTTGTATCTTCCTGGGTTGTGCCACTCAATCTGGTTTGCTTCACCAGAAGAATCTTTATGTTAATCAGATCGTGTTCTTCTGCTTTGTACTGTGCAGATGTGCAAACCATTCTAAAGTGTAAAAAAAAAAAAATAGAAATGAAGTAAGGAAAAGAAAGAAAATAAAAAAAGAATGCCAGAACACATTCTAAGCTGAAGACAACGGCCTATACCTCCATCTTCTAGGCCCTGCGAAATCCTCGCACAACTTTCAGAAATATCGTGGTGTTAGGGTCTATCGTCATGTTTTTGAAAATTAATGTGAATTTAACACTTTAAAGGCTTCCCTCCTCCACAACTGGGGCAATGCACTGTGGACAGGGCCAGTGGATTGAGCTCGGGTTCACGCAGACGCTGCCGCACACACCTTCCTCTCGGGCCATGTTCTTGCTAACACAAAGCCTGTGTGTCCGCTAAGTAATGCAAGCACGCAGTCTTTGCTTTCTTACTGAGGAAGTAAGCACACAGCCTTACTCTTTTGTTCTCCGTGTATTCCTGCAGCTGCTACATCTGTAGAGAGTGGGAGAGAGGGTTGCAGTTCCTTTTTACACCTATCAACTCCACCCCGAGAAAGTTCGGGGAGCGGCAGCTGCACCCAGGCTGTGCTCTGGGCGGTGTCAGAGGCCAGCAGGCCGACTGAGGCCAGGCAGCACCTGAGGAAGGCCTTTCAAAGAAATACATTTCCGCCGTCTTAGAAGGGAGTATCCTTTTGTTCTCTTTCCAGGTCACGTGGCCGGGCAGCCTCCTCCAGAGCAGGAGAGATTCCTCAGGAGTTCCCTGGACTTGTGCTTCTGTTCTACATCAGGCTGCAAGTGGTCGGCCACACTGTTGACAAGACGCCCTGCGGCTTCTCAGAGTGACCTGGTTTCAGAGAGCCGGTCCCTGGTGGAACATGAAAGCTGTCCAGCCTCCCAAGTCGGCACAAGGCATTTGTCTTCAAGGCAGGTCACTTGATTGAGAGAGTGCAAAAGCTCCCCGAGAGGGGCTTGCATTGTGGAGTTCTCTGACTCGTTAAGGAAGGGGTGGCGTGTGTTAATTTGTGCAGGCTAACGAGGTGCCATTAGCCCCTCTGCCTGGTCAAAACCCCTGCAGATCATCTGGCGCCGAAAGAGCACGAGATCCCAGGAAGGAGGAAACCGACACCACAAACGTACTTTGTTTCCAGGGGAAAATATCAACACATCTCCCTTTGCCTTTCTATCTTTCTACGCTTTTTTCTTCTTCTGAGATCATCTATGGGCCAACGCATTTGAAGTCATCTTGGCAGGAGAGCCACTGGATGCTTCCACGTTGCTGTTGGAGAAGAAAGGCTCCCGTGGAGTAGGATTGAAGCCTTCTGCGAACGGAGGGGTCGCCGTGGCTTTTCTTAATCAAAAAGTGTCAGGGCAGATTGGATCACGATGTTCCCCTTCATCTCCCCCACCCGTTGAAGAATCCAGTCAACTTCCTCCGGGCAGTTTTATAAAAACGTGGAGGAAAAGTTGTACTTTGTAAACGGCCTAAATGCGGGCCTTTCCACCTGCCCTGGTGGGGTGGGTCTCAGAATATCTCGCGGAGATGAGCACTGGCTCCTGGCAGGTTTCTAAAGGCTAGGCCTATGTGAGCTCCGTAACGTGCTTGGAGATTTAGCAGGTTGGTACCTTGCAATTCCTTGGCCCGCATCGAAGACGTGCAACTGAACATCATCATCATGTCAACGGAAGACGTGGAACGTGAGCGAGACAGAGATGAAAGGAAAACGAGACAGGAAATCCTCGTGGCGAGGCTCCCTTCTCAAATGCCATGAAAGGAAGAGGCCAGAGTTAAAGAGAGTGCTGAGCCCACTTTATCCCGTATTTATCTTGGCCAGATGTCAGCCTTCCAGCCTAGGAAACTGCAGCTCCAGAGCTGGAGGCTCCCACGTCTGAGGGCGACCCACTTGTAACATACAGGTTGTGTAAAAGCTTTTGTTAATAGCTCGTGAAGCAACGTCTTCCACGTTAAATGATTTCATTCTGTGGTCCTTGAAAGTAAAGGATGTTTTAATATAATTCCAGGCCTCAAATTCAACAACATAGTTGCTCAATCTGTTGCGTTTTAAACAATATTGCTTCTCTCTTCCGAAGGGTGGTGATAGATTCATAACTCCCAGGACTTAGCTTAGCTGTCTTGGTTTACCATGATTTTGAAGTATGCAGAAGTACCATTTTGAACCAAAAGAATAAAAACCAACACTGCACACATTGGAAAAGATGTTATGTGCCGCTCAGCCTTTATTCCAACTGGTGTCTCACGTTTCCTTCCTGAAATGCAGGTAGCGAGCATGATTACAACTCTTGTAAATGTGATGGTGAGTTAGAGAAATACTAAAGGAATTTCTCTGAGGTCACAGCGTCTTAGCAAACTGAGGGAAGGCCAAAATTCAACCAGTTTTTATTTGTTCTCCACATAGATGGCATATACAAAACAAGGCTTATCTATAATTGTAATCCTTTAGAATTTTTCTCTTAAGTTTTTGATTTCCACATTTGTGTTGCCAAACTATATAACTTAAAGATCAGTGGACCGGGTTTGTTCCCCAAAAATGTTGGTGACAAGAAGCCTGATTCTGGTTGTATCATTGCGTTATGTACACTCTCTCTACTCCATGACACAAACCTGTGACGCATCTTGTGCTCTCCAAGAGCTCAGGCTGCCACCAAAGAGGGATGGCAGGTTTGTGTGTATACGCAGACATGTCCAGACCTCGATGGTTGGGGTATCAGGGTTTCATGAAGCTGTCATTTTGACAGTCATCAGGAAAACTTGAGGAGATTAATGACATCATAAATGTAACTCTAAGAGCTGCTCTGAGGTTCAAGTTCATTAGACACATTGTGTAGGATGCTCGGGAGTGGGGACCTGGTCCAGGGGGACTCTGTGGATAGTGCACTTGACCATCCTGGGCACGTCATTTTACCAATTTCAGCCTTGGTCTTAGCTTCTAGAAGTGAGGATTGGGCTAGAAATTCACAAGGCATGGTGCCAAAGTCCCTCCCATCTCAAAGAGGTCACTTGCATGGATCTGATCAGTCAGGCAGGACACGCACAAGTCTCGGCAAGGTTAAGAGTCTTAGCAGAAACCGAGGCTGGATGTGTCCTGGGGGGTGGACTGAGTGGTGGGCAGGAGGAACCAGCCACAGGGGACTTGCCTGGGAAGCAGGGGCTACCTGGGACGCTGCAGACCCTGGCTCCAACGAGGGGGAGAGGAGTCGTCAGGAAAAAGGATGGCGTTTTAGAAAGAGCTTGGGCTTTGGGCTTGGGAAAGGGATTGACTCGACAGAGAGTCAATCTCTCCATGTTCTTGTCTGTAAATGGGAATAATAATTCTGACCTCACAGATCTCTCTGCAGATGAAGTCAGATGTGGAAAACCTTAGCATATAACAAGTGTTTGGTGAACCCTGGTTCTTTCTTCACATCCCTTGGTATCGGTCTACTGGATGCTCTTGGTGAGGGTTTTAGGGCTTCAAGAACTACAGTCCAGCTGGTGAGGCAGGACCAAAGGGTCATCTGGTGGCTTCTCCTTCCAGCTCTGACCTCCGTGTTGACCTCTGAAAGGTCACTATGAAGTTCTTAAGATACATTTGGAGGCTTTGCTGGAGAGGGTATATGTTTGGTGTTGCTCTCAGGGGCAAATCGCTGAACTCAGAGGCAGTGGGGCAGCTCACGTCAATAGTGCAGCTCTGACCTTCCTGGAAAGCTAAGCGAGACCAAGGGGAAGGGGAGAGGGTGAGAAGGGCACAGTGTGTGTCTGTGTTCGTTCAGCTTTTTGTTGTGATGCTTAGAAATGCCAAGGGGAGGCTTCTCTTTTAGCTTTTATTTCTTTTTTATTATGTATTTATTTATTTTGAGTTGAGCTGCTCTGAGGTTCAAGTGCATTAGACACATTGTGTAGGATGCTCGGGAGTGGGGACCTGGTCCACTCTGTCACCCAGACTGGAGTGCAGTGGCCACTCTCGGCCACTGCAGCCTCGACCTGCTGGGCTCTGGCGATCCTTCTGCTTCAGCCTTCCAAGTAGCTGGAACTACAGGCGCGCGCTACCACACCCGTCTAATTTTTGATTTATTGTAGAGATGAGGTCTCACCAAGTTGCCCAGGCGGGTCTCGAACCCATGGGCTCAGGCAATCCACTTACCTCAGCCTCCCAAGGTGCGGGATTATAGGCTGAGCCACCGAGCCCGGCTTCTTTTTTATTTTTTTGAATCGAAGTCTCATTCTTTCACCCAGGCTGGAGTAGAGTGGCATCTTGGCCACTGCACCTACCATCTGCTGGACTCAGGCAGTCCTTCTGCCTCAGCCTTCCAAGTAGCTGGAACTACAGACACACCCCACCATTCCTGGCTCATTTTTTTTTTGTTTATTGTAGAGATGAAGTCTTGTCAAGTTGCCCAGGCTGGTCTTGAACCCCCGGGCTCAGGCAATCTTCTCACCTCTGCCTCCCAAAGTGCTGGGATTACAGATAGGAGCCACTACACCCAGCTCTTTGAGCTTTTAATCCTGAGCCTTAAACGCCAGGCACAGATTTGGTTCCCTTACCCTGTAGTGAGTAACATCTCTGGGCAGACTCACCCTGGAAGCACACCTCCCTTTGAAGGGTGGCACACGCAGTTTGTTCAGAGATGGCCTGAGTAATGTTCTTTTCGTCTCATAAAGAACTAGCTGCCGTCACAGCCCATAAAGATCGTATCTCAGCGGCAGACAGGGTTCACAGACACCGGAGAGCTCAGCCTGATGCAGCCTGGACTGCTCCCAGGGCACCGTTACGGGGGCACAGACAGCATCTCCCTTCAGTGAAGGAGGGGGCTGGCTGCTCTCCCATGCCACAAGGAATCATCCATGTTTAATTTTGCCGCCCTCGTGTTTAGCATGGTGCTAGGCGCACAGTGGGTGTGTTGAGAAAGCATGAGCTGCACCAAAGTTTCGAGGGCACCCCTCGGAGCTGCCAGGCTCCCTCTCGGCACCGTGCTGTCTCCGTGGCCCTCAGGTCTTGGCCCCGGCACACACCCAGCCCTGCGGCACCAAGGACTCTGGTCTTGTTCCTTATTCACGTCCTTCTCAGGACTCATCCTCCCCGCAGGATGGGTGAGTTCACACGTGTAATGCTCACTTCTCGCTTCCCACCAGTTTGTAAGCGCTGTCTCGTGGAGTAAGAGATGCTTTCTGTCTGGTTTGACGCTTTTCCTCCTCGGTGCTTAGAACTGTCCACAGTAGGCCCTCGATAAATAGTTCCTGAATTTGTTTGAGTGGTTGATGATGATCACCGGATAAATAGTTGTAAACATGGCAATAGTCCCGTTATTTAAAAGTCGGAACTTTCTGGAAAATGCCTTCAAACTTAGAATGAAAAAGCACTCAGTGTCCGAGAAGAAAACTTGCACCTTGAAACAAGGCCTGGGCTCAGCGAGCCCTTAATAACAGACAGCGCTGGCTTCTCGTTAGCATTCGAGCCTTAAACCAGGTCACTCTGTTTTCAAGCCCACATTGCATCAGGAGTGAACTGGAGGTAGATCTGGATGTGACGGCTTCCTGACAGGGTGGGGAGGCAAACAACTGAGACGTCAGCTGGGGATCTATGGACATTCACACCTCGTGAGAGCTCTCTGCAGACCGGGGTCCTCCGGGATTGCACAGGAGCTCTGTGGTGATGAAGGCGGGGTCGCAGACGGCTCATCTCTGCACACGTGTAAGACCTCAAAAGCACATGTTGTTGCTTGATAGGTGCAGGCCCTTACAAGGGCGAGCTTCATTCCTCTTGTGTCTGTTTTGCTGTTTCTTCATTTTGTCTGGAAAAGAACTATTGCCTTCAAAGTCCCATATGAATGTATTTTTCTTCTGAGGTTCAAGTTGTTGTCACACACAGAGACCTTAACTAAATTGCTTAGAGACATCCTGTAGACAATTTTTAAAATATCTATAGACAATGATATTAGGATGATGGTTGTCTTATCAAAAGAGACGGCCAAACTCCAGTCCCGTGGAAGCCCTGTGTGCCTGGGATGCACGTGACCGCTCTTATTTTTACCTGCTTTTATGTGAGAACACAAAGAGAAATACCACATTCAGAACAGGATGTTTTGGACATCCACTTCTAGGCGTTACTTAATACTGGGGCTCCAGAGTTCACACAATTCATCTGCCAGCGTTGAGCGCATCAGAAACGTATATTACTGTATCGGCACTGGTAATAAGAGCAAGTTGAAAACCCCACAGATGGTACTGAAGATGCCAGAGGTAAATTGTGTCTAATCCTGGACTGGGATGATGGCACTGACTCAGTACAGATGATCTTGTTTATAGAGGCTGGGTTCTAAATGGGTCGCCAGGGGCAGGTAACTAACCTTTTGAGGGGGTTGTTTTTCACGTTTGTGAGCTGGGAAAGCAAGGCACTGTGTGACTGTTACACAGGTTACCTGTGCAAGCAGATAGGATGTGAGGTGGGACAGAATTATGGGACTCTGGGTGCTGCCCGTAGGAGGGCCATTCATGTTGGGTGCTCTAAACTTTTACTCAACGTGCATTCTCACCTCTGACTCACTTGTTACAAGAAGCATGAGGTGGCCATGTTTTACCGATGAGAACTCACTTCCAAGGTCATCTTAGTGGACAGGTGGGTGTGGAACTTGAATCTCTTAGCTCCTCTTTTTTTTGAGTTGAAGTCTCACTCTGTCGCCCAGGATGGAGTGCAGTGGCACACTCACGGCACCCCCAGCATCGACCTCCTGGGCTCCTGCTATCCTTCCACTTCAGCCGTCCGACCACGCCTGGCTCGTTTTTGACTATTTATTGTGGAGATGAGGTCTTGCCAAGTTTCCCAGCCTGGCCTCAAATCCGTGGGCTCAGGCAATCCCCTCGCCTCAGCTTCCCAAAGGGCTGGGATGACAGGCTGGAGCACCGAGCCCGGCCTCAGCTCCTATTGGAATCCTTCTTCTATTCCTCTAAACAACATGAGCTACAGGTATAAAATTAAAAGGCAACTCCGTCTCCACACCTGTGAGCATCTGATCATGGCAGCTGAGAAGGGCGACATTTACTCTTCCACTCACAGAACAGCAATGTGGGCGAACCCTCAGCACTTTCCCGACGTGGTAATGGGATTGCTTGTGGGATTCCTTTGAAGCAAGACGACATTTTTATGATCTCTCTTGGTTAGGGTATTAGTTCTACCAGTGTTTCTCAAGCCCCAGGCCCACCGGGCAACTTCAGGGTTTAAGAGCGGGGCACCACCGTTTTCTCCTGTGATGTGAATGTAGCTCCATGACTCTTGGGTGACTCTCTCAACAGCATTCACAGAGAGGGAAATAGAAAAGCAAGCTCTCGAATTAGTTACGGTATGGCTGCCAGTTGCTGGAAGCTTCTCTGAAGGGCAACGTGAGCATCACTCATTTACTCCAGCCAGGAGCCCTCGCTAACAGTGCAGCAGGGTGGTTGAGAGACAGACGGCCTGGGTCGAAACCTTAGCTCCCTCCATCCTTGTGACCCCGGGTGGTTATATAATCACCCTGGGACTCAGTTTCAACATTTGTAACATGTCGGGTCCTTATAGAGCTGTAGGGAGATGTAAGTTAGATGACATAAGCAAGCCACCCAGACAGGCTTGGCACACAGCAAATGAAACACTGCGAGCTGTTTCACTGGTAGAGGCTTAGGAAGTACAATGACTTGTTCTTCAAGATCAAGCCGAATGCAGCGAGTACTTAAGCACGGTACTTGTTTTGAACTCAGGAGGAACTGCAGAAAGTCTGATGCTCTCTGCTAAGGAGAGTTTTTCCCTCTTTTGAGGCCTGACTGCCACTGAAGGCTTCTCTAAGCCGAAGGCCAGGGAGATGCTTGAATTATACGAGCAAAACCCAGTGATTGCCATTTGCAGTAGTTATCATTTATTCTGACATCAGTTCTAAAGTCCTTGCATCTCGCTCAAGGAAATAAAATACAGACCACAAATGAATAGTGCTACTGCATAATGGGTCAAACGCTTTCCTTTTTTCCTTTACAAAACTCACCAAGATAAAATATTATTCTTGAAATCATATGCCTGTAATTCTCACTAACTACTTGGCAGAAGGTGATCGTGGTCTGAGGGTGACATTGATTTTTATTTCAACTTATTTTCGCAGGGATTTGGGCCATCACTCCTGCCTCGCGCACACTGACTTCTGGTTCTGGTGAGCGGACTCGATTGTTAGTTCTTCCTGCCAAGCGGTTGTGGATTCCATGCTGGCTCCTGCCTTGGCAGCTATGAAGCCAGAGAACACGGAGAATTATGTTGATACTTGCATGCGAGGGGAGGGAGGTGGGCTTGTGTCCTAGATCAGGGGTTCTCAACCTTGGCTGCAGAATAGCGGGGACCAGCTCATTCTGTGTTGTCGGGAGGGGGCTGTACCGTGCATTGTAAGGTGGTGGATGGCATCTGGTCTCTACCCACGGAATGCCAGTAGCACCCAGACCTAACAGTCATGACAACCAAAAAAAGTCCCCTGAGGAGGAGTCATCCACAAGTGAGGTGTTAAAGCTTTGGAGTGCTAGGCTTTCCCAGGGCGATCAGACTCAGAGGGGATTTGGGGCCCAGTTCAGGTAAGTGTGGAGCAGAGAGGGCAGGAGAGCATCCATGGGAAGGGTTATTTGCATATTAAAACACACATTAATTAGGTTCCATGTTGTGGCCTAGCTGGCCTTTTTGAAAAGTACGGTTGACTCGGTTTTAACTTTTGCAATAATCTGGTACATCTGGAGCATGCTGGGCTTTGTTTCTCACTGTTTACAAAAACCGATTATGCACCAAACATCTGATCCTTCTACCCATCAACCCCACTTCTTCAGAAATAAAGTCCGTGAAAAAGGAGGAAATGCTTGGGACAGGTAGAATACTTTAGCCGCCACGCCAGGACTGCTGTGTGGTTTTCACTTTTCCCGGCTTGTTTCTCTCAAGCCCAGGGCTGCTCTAAGCCTTCCCCCTTCCTCCCAGTGGGGTCAAGGAGATAAGACGTGTAAGAAGGAGAAGCAGAGAAAGACGGCGGGCAAGTTCTCCAAGGCGTAATGGACGGTGCAGCCAGTGTTCCTGCCGCTTTTCCCGACACCGCCGCTGGGATGCCGCTGGGACTCGGGGTGTGGGTGTGCGTGCACGCGCGCGCACATGTCTGTCTAGGTGTGTCTGTGTGCGCATGCTCCTATATGTGTCTGAGCTGGCACGCTTATGTTGTGTGTCTGTGCACATGTCTGTCTCTGTGTATCTGTGAGAACGTCTGCATGTGTGTGTATCTGCATGTCTGTGCACACATGCTTGTGTTGTACGTCTGCCTGCGTGTCTGTGTGCATCTGTATGTGCTTGCATGTGTTTGTGTGGCTTGGACTTGGTGTGCTAGCCACAGGCAGGCCTGGCAATCCCCTTTGCAGGCCAGAACAGAAAAAGGCAGTGAGGAAGTGCACTTAACTGCTGCGGGGAAGATAGGGTTGCTTTGTGGAGCTTGTTTCAAGTGGGTTTTGTTTTGAATCTACAAGTTCATTCAAATCCAATCACAGCAAAATTCATGGATTGTGATGTCATGCGGACTGAAACCAAAAAAGGCTGTATAGGATGCTTTCTGCCAGATTTTACTCAGGGCTTCAGGAAACTCCCCCACCCACCAGCCCTTTTCTCTTTCTTTCTTTTTTTTGGCTTTGCTTTGTGAGCCAAGACTCCAGAGTTGTGCCTTACTAAGCCTCACTTCCATTTCCAGATTTTCCTTTTTTAACAGGCCTGGGCCTAAGGCATGTCATCTGTTCTGCCGTTTCTCTAAGCTCCTGTCTCTCTTATTTTCATATTAAAAAGGAATACGTCCTCCTAATGGTATAGACACCAACGTTGTCCACGGTGGGTACAGAAGGAATCCGGTGATTACGAACCCGGGCCCCCTGGTTACTGTCTTCAGGCTAATTGGATGGAGACGTCACTGTCAACCCACGAAGGAGGGTCCCTTGGGGGCAACGTTTCCTGCTGTGCTGGTCTCACGATGGGACAACTGGTGTCCCTCTGGCCTCTTGGCAGACGGAGACCTCACTCTTTCCTCACTGCGTGCTGTGTGATGGAACTGGATCTTGGTGATCCGGCACTTGCTTTGGGGCGGCTTACGGAAGAGACACTGTGGATCTGTTTAAGGGAAGGTGTGGCACTTCGGCCTTTGGGTGGGGAAAGGAGAGGGTGCACAGTGTGCACCTTCCAGCCCTGTGCGTCTGCCACACCCAGGATGTGGCTGGGAGCACGCCAACGCTGTCCCCCTGGACGCTGCCCTCTCTGACGCGAATTCTACCCTCCTTGTCTGGATTGGATTAGAACCAGGATTGCGTTTGATTCCCTGTGGCGAGGTTTTTTTCTGGCGAGCAAGACCAGAACCCACCTCCTCCCAATGTCAGTCTTGAACGAGTCCAACATAGAAGCATGTCAGTTTAAACGATCAGACACAGACAGTGGAATCTGGAATCCTTGTATTCCAATGAAGGAATGAATGAGTAGGTGCAGAAACGCTTGAGTCAGTTGACCTAGTTATCTGCCTCAATCTGGATAGCTGGTAGGCTGAATTCCTAGGGCCGAGATGATGCAGCCACTCTCCCCGTACTGCTCAGCAGCTGCTCTCCAGAGGCACGGGACCATCCTTGCTTGCAGAGGGCAGCGGACGCCTCCTTCTGTGCTAGCGTGGCCGTGTGCTACCTCTTACTGCAGTGCTCACCATTTACGTCGTGTGTTGAGGCCCACGCCCTCTTTCCAACATCCCCTCTCAGGATGGGAACGTCTCTGGAGAAGGGATGGCTTCCTGAAACGAGCTTCTACACTAGCACATTAATTGACAGCTCACTCAGTGAGTGTGCCGGTGCAGCTTTGCAGAGAAATAACTGAATAGCTGAGACCAAGTCTCTCTAGAGAGAGCCTTCCTGAAAGCTCTCATGAGAATCTTGGCTTGAAAACTGGCCGGGCTTGGTAGCTCAGCCTGTACTCCGGCACACTGGGAGGCCGAAGTGAGTGGATTGCCTTAGCCTGCGGGTTCGAGAACTGCCCGGGCAACTTGGCAAGACCGCACTCTACAATAAATCAATAATTAGCCGAGCGTGGTAGCGCACGCCTGTAGTTCCAGCTACTTGGAAGGCTGAGGCGAAAGGATCGCTGGAGCCCAGCAGGTCAAGCTGCAGTGGCCGGGAGAGTGCTCAAAAAAAAAAAAAAATGAAAATAGGGTGATGTGGTAGACCAGGGATGAGGCCGGGACTCTGGCACAGAAAAGACAGGGTGAGTCCTTTAAAATACAAAAATAATACAATGGAACGATTATGATCTTGTTTAACCAGACCTCTCTTCCTGCTCTCCTTGCCTTTTTATTTTTATTTTTTTACTTTATTACTGTTTTCCAGCCTCATCCTGCTAAAGAGACTATACTCAATCTCTTAGGAGCTCAGCTTTACTCAATAAATAATTGCTACACAATCCATATGCGTCAGGTTTACTCTTAGATGCTCTGTGGGATGCACCCCCAAATGCTCACAGAGTCCAATCGTTGCAGACGATACACCAAAGACTTGAACATCCAGCCATTCGTATTTCCTTACTCAATCACTTGTCCAGTCAACAGGCTTCTCCATGTCAGGAGTTAGCTGAGCTAAGTACATAAGTCTTAGGCTATACAGAACACAGCCACGTATAATTAGACAGTCTATCAGAAAACACTCTCTGATGGGGTAGTTTGAAGAGATTATAATGAAGGGACTGCAGTACTCACAGAGAGTTGAGCAGGTGTGAGAAAAGCAACAAGGGATGGTGCAGAATCTGCCTGGTGCGTGGTGGGGAGCTGGGCCCCCTCACGGGAGCCACATGGCTTGCAGGAAGTTGAGTGACAGGGGACCGGCCGAGGAGGCCCTATGGGTGGCCCCAGAACTCCAGGCCGAGTGCAGAAGGCTGAGGGGTGGACCCGCAGGGCTGCATGGTGAAGGCAGCAGAGGTGACTGGCCTGGAACCACCCACTGCTCACGTGGCCCTGCCCGTGGAGTTCAGACCGGTTGGCCGAATGGAACTCGCAATGCGCTCTGCGCGCAGAGGGACAAGGCATAGCTGTTGTCGGGACTTCAGAGTGGAGAAGAAGCTGGAGGAGTTCCCAAGTTTGGGTTTGAATGAGAAATGAACACACCATTGCCACAAGTCAGCGGAGGAGGCAAGAGAATGAAGCAATGTGGGGGGGAGAGACGGGGAGCTTGGCTTTGCCACTTCTGAGGGCGAGGCACCTGTAGGAGGCAACTGGTAGGCCTCAGGCTGCAGCACAAGGGGTGCTGGAGAGCAGTCAGTCGGCAGCTTCATGCGGTGGACAGGAGCCTGCTAGTGGTGCAGGAGTCGCTCTGGAGGCCCGGCCTCGGCGGTGGGCTGTAGGCTGGACTTGGCGTTTGAGGTTCGGTTAGGATTTGCCCACCAGAGTGGAGGAAAGAGTTTACACCTCCTTCCAGAAACCAAGATCCACAGCAACGGTTCTCTGGACTCTGGCCCTGGGAGACCCCACAGCGGGCGGGAGCCAGGAAGGCTCCAGAGGTGAAGGCTGCTGGGGTCTGGGACCGACAGCCACAGTGGAAGAGAAGGCTAGCACCGGCCTGTGAGTTTCGAGGTTAGTGCACACGAGCTTCTTCCCAAAATGCAGACGCAAAGGATTGCAAAGTCCACGGGGCTGGAGTGGGCAACTTCCGCTGTAACGCGCGGGTGCATGAGGGGCGTGGTGATCTGCGCTGAGTGGGCCAGGGTGGGTAGCTGCCGGCTATCTTGTCCTGGCTGTCTTGTGTATCCAGAGTGGAGCAGCTCCTGGCACCCAGAGGTCTGTCGTCGAAGTCAGAATATGAGCGAGGCGAGAGGAATGAGTTAAAGAGGGCCTCTGTGGTCACAGGCCTCTCTAATGAGAGAGTGATGTCATCTTTCGTAGAAACGGAAGAGTCAGGGGACTTAGTCGACTCTGGGAGGAAAGAAAATAATTTCCTTGTAGCTGCACTGAGTTTGAAATGATGAAGCATAATTCAAGGGGAGAGGGCTAGATGCCCATGGAAGAATGCACCTAGAACTTGAGGAAGATGTCAAGGCTGAGCTTCACATTTCGTTCATACTAGGGTAAAGATATTTGCTGAACAATGCAATCTGCAGGGAGACCAGTGGAGGCCAAGGTCTCAGCTGCAGGGTTCACCCACGGTCAGGTGGTAGGTGAGATGCCGCAGCACTGAAGGAACGCTAGCTAGGTCAGGAAGAGGGCCTGGGGCAGAGGCAGAGACGGGATTGTGGGCTTGGGCAGAAGGGACCGCGAAAAAATAGTAGCTGGAGCAGGCTTGCCAGCAAAACGGTGGCACTCCTTTGAGTCCTCAGTTCAGAAGAAACACATCTAACTTGTTGTGAACCTTGTCATGGGTAACATCGGCCCAGGCTTTGGGCGATGAGAGCTGGGATAGCTCAGGACAGGGTTCCCGAGAATTGCCCAATTAGTCTCCAAAGACAACCCTTCCGTTGACAAGCTTCAAAGCTATATGGTAGGGAGTAAGGGAAAAGTGGCTGCCGGATAAGGACTTTTGTTCTCTTCTGCCTCTGAAGGAGGCCCAGGTGTGAATCCCTCCCTGGAGTTAGAGACGCACACACATGGGCAGTTGGTTCTGAGAGCAGAGTGTGTTCTTGATGGTTCTGTAGGAGTTCCTCATCTCTTGTCTGGCTCAATGTTATTTAAAATAGTGTTTGCGGTTTAATCCTTTTTTGAGATCTTGCTACTAGATTTTAAAAATCTGTTGCTAGAAGCCAAGATAATTTGCTCCTATAATTGTTTCTGAAGCAGATCTTATGCAAGACGTTTTGTCCTGGTGAAACGGAGCCGGGCATCTGCTGACTTGAGGCCAGACACCAAGAAGGACCCCAGCTGATTAGCAGAGTTGCACCCTTGCCAGGGATTGAATCTGAGGCACATGTGGCCGTCCGCATGACTCAGAGGAGGTGGGGACGAAAATCACTGTGGGCTGAGGAGGCCTGGCTGGAGGCCCGTGCTTCATGCTGCTGAGATAAGCAGTTCTCCACCAGCCAGCAGCAACATTTGCCTCCCAGGCCCTGGGGAGTGGACCCCCGCTTCCCCCCAACACACCCTGGGGGCTCGGGGACTAGGGCAGCTCTTCCGGGAGAAACGCTGCCTTCTGCGGCTTCTGCCTGCGACTTTAGCACTGCCCTACTTCCTGTCTCTTCGCTGAAGCCCCGAAAAGGGTCCCTGAAGTCACTCAAGAACGGGGAGGCCCACGCAGGTCTGTTTCAGACCCTGATGTTTCCAGTTCTGGAATTCTTGAGTCTGTCAAAAAGCAGGGACCAGCAAAACAGACCTCCATCACCAGAATGGCTGCAAAATTAAAAACAGTTTCCACAGCACGGCCACGGCATGTTGGAAGCCGGTGTCTGGTAGGAACTCGGGACCGTGGAGAAACAGTCCCTGCCTTCTCCTTTTCATTACAGCTCAGCTCGCAGCCACCGTGGAGGCGGCGGCGACCAGAGACGCAGGCCAGACTTGGATGTTGCACAGCCGGGTCTTCCCCCAGAGCACGCTGCCTGCCCGCTGACCCAGGGACTGCACCTAGGTGTCGTTTGGGGAGCAGCCCGGCCCTCCAGGGCTGCGCCAGGGAGCTCGCGGGTTTGCAGGTCGCCCCTGGCGAGAGGGCCCCGGCCGCCCGGCTGCCCGTGCTATTTCGGGAACACCACACGGCGCATCGAGTTTCTTTTAATTTTTTTTTTCCCGGGGCATTTTAGTCTTCTTTGATTCCCTCCCCTCCCTCCTCTCGCTCCTTCTTTTGTTTTTACAATCTCCCCGTAATGACTAATTGGCAGCATTTCCCAGCTTTTTTGCATGTTTCCCTTGCTCTGGTTACAAGTCGTCCGAACGCAGTCGCATCCAGGGGGACCTATAGACAGCCAACGCTTCCAAGCGAGAGACTGCACTCCCCTCTCCTTC
>CAUYQG010066296.1:0-20214 GCA_963574415.1 Tarsius wallacei | reverse complement strand
AAAAAAAAAAAAGTATAGTTTTATGGGAAACAAATGAAAAATATTGTTTTCCAAACAAATTTGTCCACAGAACACTTATTTCAGAGACCACAATTATGGATATATGCCTATGAGCAAATGACAAAAAATGTTGTCTACTTGAGGGGGAAATTTCCTTGTAGCATTTATTTCTTACTGAGGAAGGAATGCTCTTTAAAAGATACAAAGCAGGTGAACTAAGTATAATGTAATCAAGGTAGAGCATTCATAACAGAAGGAAACATGGAGAAAAGGAAACAATAGGTTAGATAAATAAAATAATACTTTACATACAGACCCCAATTTTATATGTAAAAACTATTAAAATATACTTTTACTGGGAAATACAATGTCAGGTAAATATAAGAAGCCATGGTTATATTTAACTATAGAAAATAGGCTTTTGTATAAAATAATAAATTTTAAAAATAAACAATATTTCCTAAGCTAGTATGGAAAACCTGAGCCTGACAAACTTGAAAAGACCTTTTACCGCAGGACTTTATAGACTCTTAAAAATTCTGATATTCATTGGGACTCTAAAATGGTCATATAGAATACACTTATGAGCTTAATGATCCACATTGTCTCTGTTTTTCCCTCTTATTTTATCTGTTAACATCTACCTGTGTTCCACAGGTGATTAGGAGATGGTGAAGTTTGAAATCAATATGTATATTTACATGGTTACATTTTCCTTGGTTCATTAGAGTAATTACTCAAAGCCATATTTATATGAAGACATTAAAGTATGTCTAAAATATACCATGATGCCTGTCTCAAAATGTTCTTCACATACCTATTGAAAATTAACATCGTTTTCTCTTCTTAATATAGCCTACAATCTTACAGTCAGACACTCTTACTCATGCCAATGTAGTAGGAATGGATCTTCAATCCCATGGGTAAGCCCTGATTTATACCTATCAGCCTGACTTTTCTTGGGAGGTGGAATAGAACATAGAGTGTGTAGATCTGATAACACCTGCACTGGAAGGTTCCTGTTTGTAAAGATAAGTTTTCTCTATAGAATTGTTTAACACAAGCCATTGCACTATGTTGACTTTCTTTGGATCAAAAAACAGAATACCAACTCAACTATCTTAGAAACACAGGAAATTTGTTGGACAATTCCACGAGTAGGAGTAATGTAGACACTTCTGGATTTCTGGATCCAGAGGCGTAGGAATACTGTTTGGAGATTTTTATAGCATCTTTTTCATTGTGATTTTTCTTCTTGACTTTATTCCTTCTTTAAATTCTCTCTTCAAGGTAGGTATATTATTTTTCTAGGGCTTTCATAACAAAGTACCAAAAACTGGGTGGCTTAATGCAATAGAAATGTGTTCTTTCACACTCTTGAAGGTAAGAGGTTCAATGTCACGGTGTTGTCAGGACCATACACCCTCTGTAAGCTGCAGGAAAGAATCATCCCTTGCCTCTTTCTAGCTTCTGGCAGCTTCTGACAATCCTGGGCATTCCTTGGCTCATAGCCTCACTCCAGTTTTGGCCTCCATAATCACATGGCCTTCTTTCCTGTGTATCTCTGTGTGTCCCTTCCTTTTCGTATAAGGGCATTAGTCATTATATTTAGGGCCTACTCCAAATTCAGAATTACTTCTATCTCAAGGTTTCCAGTTACTTATATCCTCGAAGACCCTATTTCATAACATGCTCATTTTCTGAGGTTCCAGGTGAACATTAATTTTTTAATATACTACTCAACTCATTAGAATCGAGAAAATGGCCACTAGCATTTCTGAGTTTATACTCTTCTGTCAGAGTGACTCTGAGTCTTTCTCAATGTTTGTTCAGGAAGGTACTAAACGGTACTCTGATTGTCACAGTTTTGAACTGTACCTATCTCCACTCAGCCAGGGTGATATGGTATTTTGACAAATCTATGTGAATTTTCAATTCCTGTTGCTGCTTGTTTAAGAAAATTCCCATCTGGAAAAGATGTGAGTTTACCAGAGGAAAAAAACATGGTTACATTTTCAGAAGAAGGAACAAAGGAAGTTTTTCTAGAGTTCTTGATAAGGTCATCATTAATTCCTTTGTCTTATAACTGAACATTTTCTTCAGGTCTTTTTTTTTTTTATATCTCACGCAGCAATTTATATGTGAAAATGTCTTTTTCTTGAAATATTTTTACTATCTTAGCCAGAACATTACTTTTATTTTTTAATAAAAATATTTCATGATAATAATCTCTCTTGTATGAGATCTTACTCTTTTATTATTTTGCTTGTCATTTTTGTCTTCCCTTCCCTATCCCCCTGTCTGCCCATCCTCTACTAGAAAATGGTCTCACAACAACAGATTTTATTCAGTGTTTCCAGTTGTTATTTTAACATCTAGATCAGTACCTTATATGTGAAAAATGTCCAATGAATATTTGTCAAATGAATATTTCAAACCCTCCTAATTCCAGATATCTATTATATGTTTTCTTTATATGCTTATTCTTTTTGCTCATGATTTTCTGAATTCTTAGTATTTAACCATCTCTTCCTTTCATCCTATATTCTCTCCTAGGTGTTTTCATTTATGTCAATGGCTTCAACAGCCTCCTCTATGTATATTACTTAAAAATTATAATTTCTCTCTTATTTAATTTATTTTAGCTTCAGACATATATTCAATTCCTTCCTTGATTTGATATCTCTGCTAGAGTTCTTCAAAGATATTTCAAAGCTAAACTCATACATTTCCTTTTACCATATGGTTTTCATTTGGTATTCCCTAGTTCAGTGATATTGACATCATATTATACAAGAAATCTAGTAACCTTAGCTATCTCCTTTCCCTCTAAACACACTGCAATTTCAATATATTTTTCATCTGTCCCTTTTTTTAGTTGATCATCACTACCATGGTAATCTAACCCAAGATTATCTGTACTGGGAATACTGCAGCAGCTCTTAACTTCTCTGTCCATATCACTACTTGCTTTTTTTCAAATTTATCTCCATTTTGCAGCCAGAGTGATGTTCACCCAAGTCACTTCCTTTTGCAACTTTTACATCACATTCTTCTTGGGATATATGATCTACAAAGCACTACATGTCATTGCTCCTACAACATCCCAGTCTCTTCTAGAACCCTACATGATTGCTTTGGTTTTGGACTATCTTTGGTTTGGCTTAAAACTTCAAAAATTCCACCTTTGAGTCTACTCAATTTCTGGATGAAGACAACCATTAGTTATCTTAATAAATTTTGATTCTTAAATGTAAATGCTGCCCAAATAAATTTTGCCTTTTGTCAACAGAACAAGACCTTCAGCTTCCATGTTGAAGGCAACTGCTTCCATGTTGGCTTATACTTCTAAAATAAGAAATAGTATCCAATGATGATAAGGCAGTGCAAATTTTCCCCTTGTGCCACTGGACTATGATGGGAGTAATTATTGAAGCTGTTAGCTATACAACAGTAGTGTTGAATAGAGATCTGAGATGTTGTGATGAACAGGATATTATAGAGTAAACTATGGGATATGCCAGAGAATAAAATTGACAGCACATTTTATTATGTCTGTGTGTGGTTCTGTGTGTATGTTTTTAGTTACACAAACTTTTGTAAGCATTTTTATTTCTTTTCATAGCTGGTTCCAAAATATTGGTGGAAGATCCTGAAGCAGCACTAGTAACAGCCCAAAGCTAAGTGGTTAGTAATTTCATTTGTTTTTCCAGAAATTTTTATTTCAAAAAATGGTCTACTACTGTGTTGGCACGGTGACTATTTACAAAAAAGTATTTCAGTATAGAAAAACTGTGAGCCGGACTCGGTGGCTCAGCCTGTAATCCTGCGCCTTGGGAGGCTGAGGTGAGTGGATTGCCCGAGCCCACGGGTTCGAGACCCGCCTGGGCAACTTGGCGAGACCTCATCTCTACGATAAATCAAAAAATTAGCTGGGTGTGGTAGCGCGCACCTATAGTTCCAGCTACGTGGAAGGCTGAGGTGGAAGGATCGCCGGAGCCCAGCAGTTCGAGGCTGCGGTGGCCAGGAGTGGCCACTGTACTCCAGTCTGGGTGACAGAGTGAGACTCCAACTCAAAAAAAAAAAAAAAATTGAAACTTAACTCCTCCTTCTAGGAAGCTTCTTCTGGCTTCCTTCTCCACACCCCTAGAAGACGTCCCTTGTCTTTATTTCATAATGTCCTATGACTTTTTTTCTATATAATGGTCTGTATGCTGGCCTTTGTTTCTCACTCGACTGTGGCATTCTCAAAACAATGATTTAGAAATTATTTCTCTTATATATATCTTCTTAGCAATTGGCACAGTGCCAGGCACACAGAAGGTATTTAATATGGATTTGTTGAGTGAATGGATGAAGAAATGAAATAGTAAAGGGAAATGTTTGGGTACAGTTCCTAAAGCAGGAACTACTGTGCCTGGCAACCAGGTTTCCACATCATCCACAGTTGCTAGTATAACACAATGCAGAGCTATTTACTTTTTCCTAAAAATATAAACTCTCTCCAAAGCTGTGTTTGTGCAAAGACTGCAATGAAAGAAGCACTTGTTTAAATAGAAAGGTCTCTGGCAATTAGCAAACATGGGACAAATCCAAGATCCACTAACTTTCCAGGGGCTTTTGTGTTTGTAGTTAGATGTATGGAAATGCTTGTGAAGAATGAAATTCCTTCTTCTCAGAAAAGAAAACAAGTTATTTAAATAGCAATGCCTCTTATCATTCAGCCTGAAATCTAGAAAATCAGAATTTTTATTTCTCTCAAAAAATAAGCCTGGAATATTGGGTCAAGAGTGGGGCACGGATCCTCTGGATTCCCATTCACCCATAAAGAAAGGCTTCTCCCCCACTCCCACCCCCCCCCCAGATAGAACAGGAGACAAAGATCCAGACTTGCAGTCTAGCTCTTTTAGCGTCTAATACACCTCTTACTAACATGACAGAGGGGCAGAAAATACATGGCATAAACAATACAGTTTTCCTTTGGGGTCTGTGTGCCTGTGCCCATGCATGTGGCTGCACACATGTTAATACACTTACTTATCCCAACCTTTCCCTCTTGGGTGTCTCTGTTGGTGAAAGAGAATGGGCCTGTGACCCTGACACCCCCTACCTCACTGCAGCATACAGGGAAGGCCATTCCCTTTATTGCCCTGGGCCTCAGCTTCTCTCTGTAAAGTTAGGAAGGCAAGATTAGGCGATTTCCAAGGACTAATTCTATACTAACTCTCTGTAATCCTTCAGAAAATTAGTTATTTTAATATTCAACCTTTATGCTAAAGAGAACAAAAGGAAAAACATAACACAGGTATTGTGGTAAAATTAAAATAAATCTTTGGAATGAGAGGACTTAGATTCATATCTTGTCTTTAACATGTGCTTCCTGAGTGATCGTTGGAGAATTTCTTAACCTCCCTGAGCCCCCAGCCTTAAAGTAAAACTAAACTTACTTTCTTCAAAGGAGTTTTTGTGAAGATCAAGTTATAACTTAAGAGCAATGTCTTATTCATCTTTCTATCTACAGTGCCTGAGTGATGGAGAGACTGAACAAAAGGAGCCCTTATAATCAAACACCCCTTTATTTTGGTAGAGATAAATAAGTGCCGACGGATCAAGGCAGAAATGTGCCTAAATGACAATAAGGCATCCCCTGAGCCATGTCCAGAGCTTGTCACCAGTTCAGACACATCTCTCTGTGGAATACACCCCAGCTCTTCTGTACAGTATGACTTTGCATCTGGGGACCATCAATGGGCCTTTCTTTTGGACCTGCAGACTTTCTGGGGCCATGAAGAGAAGTAAGGGAGAAATTGCAGAAGACTGGGAACACCTGTAAGAGGTGAGTGTGGGCAGCCAGGGACAGGCAGGAGACATTAATTACCCCACCAGACAGCAAAGCTACCCGTTTGTCCTCATCGCTGCCCTCCCAGAGCCAGCAATCTGTCAGGCACCAGCTCTTTTTGTAGGTAAGGGTCATTAATTTGAATTAATAGCACTGCACTGGTCTGCGCTTCATTTTGCTTTGTTTCCCTCCTGTGGTCACCACAGACTTCTTTGTTGCCTGGTTCTGTGAGTGGAAAGACACTGTGAACAAGTGTCCAATTAGCCAGGAAAACAAAATCTGCCTGGATTCCTGCTTCAGCCAAAGGCCTCTCCCTCGAAAGCCCAGAGACCACACTCTGTACGCTCTAGCTGTCTCAGTTTAATTGACCTTCTCAGGAGCATTCTTGCTGCCCCTTGCCCTTCTAATCCCTACAGTCATCATCCCTATCCCCAAGGATGTTGTTATCTCACAATTGCCCCTACCTACTGTAAACCCCTCCCTCAGGACACAATGGAAATAATACTCAATCCATAGGGATCTAATGAGGATCAAAGACCATTTATGCAAAAAGTGTCTGGTTCGTGGTCGACATTTGGTAAGTGTGACAGCATCCTTCAAGAATGGGCATAGTGTGTCCCATTGCCCTTCCCCTGTGGAGCTGTTTATGGGTTTGGGTGCATAAAGCAACCAAGAACAGAAGACAAGGTACCTCCAGGATCTTCAGCCAGAGCAACCCCCAGCCATCTCACAGAGCCAGGGTCAGCTTTTAGAAACTGAGGAAGTCTCTGAGTGGAGTCAGTAGAATCACTAAGGGTTCATGGTCAGCTTGCCCATCCACACTTCTCTCTGCTTCCAAGAGTGGCTGTAGCACCCACGCCTGCTTTTCCTGCCTGGCATTTATAAACAAGGGATCCCTTTCACCAGCTGAGAAAGAAAGGCTCAGAGACTGGGTCTGCAGAACACTGCTCTCAGCCACAGCAACTCCACAGGAGAACTCTCCTGACATTGAGTGTGTCTGCTCAAACACTGAGCCATTATAAGGGAATATAGGCTTTCAGATATCACCAGGGTTTGCAAGAGATTATATTGCCACCCTCAATAAATGAAGACAGTTTTAGATACCCCACCTCAATATTTCTGCTCCAGAGAAAGATGGTCTGGCTCACTGTGGTTGAGCTTCATGAAGACCCAAAGGCCAGCTTCTTTGTATGAACCATTGTGCTGGCCAGCTTTTGTGTATGGACCTATGGTACAGAGCTGTCCACTGGGAAACAGCTAAGGAAGGCAGAGCTCTTGGAGGGCCCCTTATCTTGGCTCCAAGGAACTTCAGCCTTCTAAAAAGACAAGCACTTTTTGTCACCTTGATGAAGCACAGGAAGGTCTCAAGCATCTGCAGCAGAAAGAGGCCACCACAGGGATCCTGGAACATCAATAATTCAAACGTGTCTTTAGACAACCATCTCTCAATGCCAGTGCATCTGTTGCAGTATCTGAACAGGGCTGCCAACCTGTGAAAGCCCATTAGGATTCACTGACAAATCCAGATTTCCTCCCTCATCCACCACCTTCCCCCTTCCCGCTCCTCCCCACCAATCCCACCAAACTGCAAAAAGACCAAGAATGGTGACTCTAGAGCCAACTGGAAGGAAATCACTTGTAGCAGGTGGCACCACCTGTCCTCATCTAGTTCCAGCCAAGATAATCCATTCTCCATCATTCCAAACTGTGGGAAAAGTTTAACCAGTTCAGCATGAGCTCAGCTTCATGCAGCCAAGGAGAAAGGAAGAGGAAAGGCGTTGGTTCCTGCTATGAGCCAGTTGAGAAGGATAGTAATTGGCAGCATGGTTTACTCCCACTTTTGCCCTTGGGTTCTAGTGGTGAGTGACCCTCCTGTCAACCTGGTTAGCCTCCCAAATGCCAGCTGAATGCTTGCCTGCGTGCCTGTGTTGCCGTTGCACAGGTGTCTGGCTGCAAGATCTTCTACCTGCTTAGCTGTTCCTTGGAGCAAGAGCCTGGAGAAGCCACACACTTGAACAATCCATCTCTAGGCTGGACTGCCCAATTTCCCTAAACTTTTAGCCCTGGTAAAAATTTCTGAACCAAGATCTTCTGCCTCGCCTTACTTCCAAATTAATTTTCTTCTTTACATCACTTGTTCCATAGCTCTCTGAATCACAGTACTTTCTATGTGATGAGCCTCTAATATTTCAGACTTTCCAGGACACCAATCAGACCGCTTATCAGCATTAATTTGCCTCCTGCTCCAGATTCTATTTCTCACTGGTCCCTGTGGAACATTCTGCTCTTAAACTAAGAAAGTTAAATGCTTTCTTTCTGTAGAAGAAGGAAACTGGAAGTAATCATGCAAGCTAAATAACTGGAGTCATTGTAACTATATCAAGATGACCCTAAAATGGTAGGGGTATAAATGGTAGGAGAATTGTCTCTATGATCTAGCAAAACCTACACATCCAAACACCGCACTTTTCTCTCAATTCCCAAGGGTATACTGTCTCCAAGCAGTATTAGGCTACATCCTCTAGAAATTCTGGGCACATCTTCTCATTCTCTAGAGAGGATCAATATCAGCACTAAATTCTTTTCATGAGTGCATGCCGATCACATCCTTGAAGCTTGATCTTGAGGTCTGCAATGTAGATGTGTGCCTTTTAACACTGTTAAGCTACCGAGAAGTCTTAACAGTGTTGTCTGTCACTCAAGTGACAAGAAAGAGTGTCGTGAGCTATATTTGGCATTGACTTGGCCCTTATTAGAGTATTATGCACATTTTGGGGATTCTAATTTTCCAAAAGGTACAGAGAAATTGGAGGGGGTCCAAGACAGAGCAGTGAAAATGATTAAAAGGGTGGAGAGTAAAAACTCAGGAAAAAGGTTAAATGAATGTGGGTGATCTATCAAAGGCAGGGGAAAACAAGAGTAGACCACATATCTAAAAATAAAAAAGACATTATTTTAAGGAAACCAGATGCCACTGCTTTTTGATATAAGGATACAACAAAGAAAGATGGTCTTAGATGGTGCTTGAGTATTAAGCAAGTCAATCTGCACATGTGTTCATTAACTTTCCAAATCATTTAAATCAGATAATGAAATAATCAGGGTCATTTTTCTGGTACACTAAAGAAAAAAATTATCTCCATCTATATCAAGGTACTTAATATTCTTAATAATTCCAAGATAAAGAAATTGAGTCTCTCAGAAGCCAATAGTGCAAGTTTACCTAGTTATTAACTTGGATTCAGACCTTGTGATGACAATCCAGGGGTCTTTGACTTCCACCATGCTGCCTCAGCCAGAGCCCCTACTACCAATGCTTGAGTTGATTTCATCTGGAAGAAGAGAGCTATACTCTGACCTAGGGGTAGAATGAAAATCACTCTTTCATTCATGTTACTGTGAAAATTCAGAAAGAAAAATTAGAAATCTCTCCCTAATGTATAAATCATAACTGCCACTATTATTTTTGTATGCCACCAAGAAATAATAGGCCCAAGCTTGTCAACTCCTAAGGTTTTTATTTGAGTGACTCTGTAAATGGTGAAGCCATGAAAGGGGCCTGAGAATATCTATGGGGAAGATGGTTTGTGAATACAATGGATGAGAGCAGCTTTGGATATGCTGAGGCTGAGGACACTGTGGATCATCCAGGTGAAACAGTTCATGCAGGAAGCTGCATGCAGTAATCAGAAACACGGATAAATGTCTGTGCTCAAGCTTTAAATTTGAACACCATTGCATACATGTAACATTGACACCCAAGAGTAGGGATGGTTTCTCAAGAAGTACTGGTAGCACAAGAACACAGGGGCATGAGTAGAACTCTGTGGAACATCTCTTGAAGAAGGCAGAAGACTAAATGTTGGAGTGGAAAAGGGAAACTTGCAGCAGAGATGATTTATGAAACGGGAAATAGGAATGTAGGATGTGGACCCAAACTCAGAAGGACATGGAAGGGGATGTGAGGAGTCACAGGCAAGGGGTCTGACTTTGAATAGGAGCCATGCCTCATTCTCTCAGACTGAAAGAAAATAAGGTTAAAAAATGGATGTGTGTGAGTTAAGGTGATATGCAGGACATCATTTTATCTCTGAAGGAAGAAACAAGCTCATCTTCTGAAGCTGAATAGAGTTGAAGTTGACCAGGCAATATAATCTAAGCCCATAATAATAACTGCTAAAATTAGTAAACACTAATGTATAAATATTTACTTATTTCATCATGTAAAGAACTAGGAACTTTATGAGAAAGCAATATTATTTGTTACTATTGCCATCAGGTAGAGTCTGAGGCATAAAGAGATTAATTAAGTAAATCGTCCAGGTCATATAGCCAATAAGTGTGGTCAGGACTTCAGTCCAAGGAAGCCATGCTCTTAAACAATATAGTAAACTACATCTTCTCTTTCTCTCTCTTTCTCCTCCCCACCTCTCTCTCTCAGGATTTAAGCTTGGGTATAAAATATATGGGTTTATAAAAGCAAGTATTGTTGATGAAATCAAGCTGAAGGGTATCGCCAACTACTTCATTGGAGTTCACTGGATTTCTGTTGCTTCTATTCACCGCAGCCTATTGATCTCTGCTGGAGAAGTCACCGCAACCTGGCCCAACCGCCATTCCTCCATCAGGGATAATTTATAAGCCTGTTGAGAGAGGCTGTGAAACTGATGAACCCAGCTGGCGGGTGGAGCAGGTCCCATGATTGATTCACTCGCCGTTCTCCTGCTCAGCCATTTCACCCTGATCAGGCCACGCTGCCACGTTCGCCATATTCATCCATCACCCAGTAAATATCATCAACACCGTAGACCGCAGGCTCCATCTTTCGTATTTTGTTTTCTTTCTATGTGGAATCCTGAAAGTGCACTGTGACCTGTCTCTGCCCCTCCCCTGCGTGCCAACTCACTATAATCACGCCTGTGAGGGACCAGTCGACCAGAGACACCAGTGAACCAGACATGATCATGTGAAGCAGACATTCAGATTCCAATCTGTGAAGCCTTCTCAGGTGAACCTTTCCAATTATGACATGGAGGCAAAGGAGCCCTGCATCTGCTAACATCTGCAGCACAGGCAAACAGGCATTTTTAAACTTATTCCTCTGGAGCCATCTTTTAGATAATGCTCTACAGTGGCATAACTGTCTGTTTTCCCTGGAACAGGCTTTATATGTCACTTATAAACAGCTACAAAATGCTGTCAGGAAACCAGTGGAGGCTTTGTGGGGAAAGAACCATGCACATTATCACAGAATTGTACAGAAAACACATAAAAAGAGTGAAAAAGGAGAGTGTAAAGAAAGAAAGTGTGATGTTTCATCTATAAATCATAGCCAGACTGGTGTTTCAGTGTTACCCACTCTTAAAGCCAGAAGTTAATCTTATGTGGGACTTCACAAACTAAACAATATCAGGACCAGAGAGAAATGAGGTAGGAATCACCCTCTTCCATAAACTTCCTAATGCACAGGCTAGACTTCCACCCAGTCAGAGGAATTCTTCCTGCTGCCTCACCACTGAGTCCCTTCCCAGGAATTCCCTCCAGCCAAGCAAAGAGGTCAGCTTTGCTGAGGGATCAATATGGTGCTGCAAGGGCCTGGGCCCTCCATCAGGGACAACTCTTCAGGGCCATCCCAGCTCTGGTAAACCCTATGGAATCATATGAGGCCTCTGTTGTGACTATAGAGCCTTTCACCTTCTCTCTGTCTAGGTCCTGCTTCTCTCACTCCCTTACAGGGCTATGCTCCAGAGCACTCTTGATAAGCCTCCTATTCTCAAATCCCTGCCTCAGGGTCTATTTTCCCAGTAATCTGACTCCTGGCACTTGGGAAATGGAGTGCAGAGTTGAAGGTGGACTAAGATAGTAAATGTATCAGGACAAATGACAATAACAGGAATAATGGAATATTTTCTAAATACAACTAAAAAAATGAAGAGAACTATTTAAAACAATATAAAAATAGTTCAGGTAAGAGAGTAATAACTTCTCATAAATGATTTATTAACTGTCGCTCACATTAGCAGAGGGTTTGTGAGGTCACCTTCCATCAGTCTATGTCAAGTCTATCCTTCTGAGATTGTCTCAAGGGTGGCCACTGGCTCTCTTTCTCCTTATGTTTACCAGATGTTACAGATGACTCTGGTATTTATCTATGTCTAAACATGCCTACAAAAAAAATAGAAAAAGAAGGAAAGATGAGCAAATTTTAGGGAGGTAACAGGAGAAAAGAAGGAGTAGGTGGGTGACAAGAGATAACTTGTTGAATAAAGACATTAGACATTCATCTGATATAAGAGTCATCAGGAACATGTGTCTCCCCTGTGCTTCCTTGGCCATGAAGCCAGGTTGGCTCTGCAATTTGGGTGTGCATTTGTCTGGAAGCACATAACCACCAGCACCACAAATCAGCCGCACTGGGAACAAGTTATGGTCCTCTGAGTGTTTTAGGAGCCATTTGGTTTTGCCCAGAAAGGCACTGTAAAAAGTCATTAAAACTGGACAAGTGTTAGACTTGGTCTTTGCATGAGCCA
This sequence comes from Tarsius wallacei, assembly GCA_963574415.1. Lineage (NCBI taxonomy): Eukaryota > Metazoa > Chordata > Mammalia > Primates > Tarsiidae > Tarsius > Tarsius wallacei. Next base: position 7,845 of record CAUYQG010066296.1, on the reverse strand, counting down.
CTTGACATTCGTAGATGGTTATTATCTCCCTCATGTATGTGAAGTGCCTATCTCCTTGGGTCTTTGAGTTTGCCACTCCCTTGTGATTGACCTTTGACAGTCCTTCCTAAAATACTGGATTTCATATGTTCTCAAGTAGATGCCATATGGATTCAATTCTTCTGATCAGCTCAATGGTATAAGAAATAGAAGAAAGTGTCAGAAAGCATGTTAAACACAGTAACCTCCTCCAGAAAGGGTGGTGCCTTTGATAACAATCAAAGGGGTAAGAAAGGAGAAGGAAGGATAAATCAGTTCACGTTTCATAAAAACTACAAGGAAGCAGAAGGCAATTGGAGATGGCCAAAATTACTGAAATTCTGGTCAGCATATGTGAATTTTTCTACATATATATATATATATATATATATATATATATATATTTTCCCACACAACACGGATGTAAGCATATGTGAATTTAAAGACAAAGAAACAATTTCTGTATCTCCTTAAGAAATTTCAATTACCAAGAGTTTGCTTCTCCCAAGGAGGTGTCACTGAAGCAGCTGTAGTACCAGAAAATAACTCCACCCTCTTTCTTCCTGGTTTCCAGCAGTTCTCAAGAGCCAGAGCTACTTGGGCAAATGAGAAAACTCGCCTTCCCTATCCAGTCCTCCAGCAGGAGTTCAATTTCTTTTGGTGTCTGCCTTCCCAGCCATGCCTTTTGTTATATTTGAACTAGAGGAGGTTCTTCAAGGTAGAACTTAAGATTTTTTTTCCCTTGGTTTTAATGTGACATTGGACTCCCCTGTTACATGTCCTACTAGTTAAAAATCTTTGTCTTTTGTATTGCTTAGTCCTCAAAATATACAGATCATGTGTATGTGATATTCTCTACCATTAAAAATTAACCTTAATATGTTACTTAGAAATGAGTTCTGTTCTGTTCCCAAGTGGATTCTCTTCCTCGATTTAATTTCTAAAATATACCTGATAGGGAAACAGCAGTCTGGGAATATTGCAGAAAGTGGGATCTAAGATAATTACAAAATCCTGCCTTCCCAAGCTCTCAGTCTCAGGTTCCTCTCACCTTCATCATAAATGCCCAGCAATAGTGAAAATTATTGACCAAAACTTAGAGGTAAACAATGCAGAATTCACCAAGGCAGAAGATCTCTCTCGTGGGTGAGTTCCTACTTAGAGTCCAACATTTTTTGTTTCTATGGTACTCCGCTATGCCTGATTCAGTCACCAGCCTGCTTGGGGCCTTAGTTTATACAGATGCCAGATGAAGGTAATGTTAAAAGCAAGTAAAGTCAATAATATTGGAATCGTTCCTGAATGCTTAGGGAAAATGTACTATTGTTATTATTTCTAGATTAATATGTTCTTAGTATATGTTAAAACATTAATTCTAATTTTCTGACCTATCCAGATTTTTCCTGAAGTTTCTTAAAACTTCCAGTTTTTATGTAGATATGACAGCTGCCTCCTATGGGGGAGAAAAGAACGCGTTCCTGAGAGGAGTAGAGGCAAAGGACGCAGTAAACTAGGGTGACACAGCACAGGCAGAAAGATGAAGGGTTAGCCAGCAATATCATAGATCTTGGGTGGACCTGAAGTCACAGGGAAGTTCCCAGGACCCCAGCTGTTCACCACAGGGACGGCAGAAAGTCAGGGGACCAGTATGCACCCAGTATGTTTATTCAAGGGAAGAGAAGTAAAATTAGCTACTTGCTTCTGCATCTCAGACCTACTCAGATGGGCCGAAGCATTGCTCCTCCTGACTGGGAGGTCTGCTGAAAAACCAGCAGTCCTAGGACTGAGTCATTTGTTACATAGGATGCCCTTCCGGGGGCGGGCTGGGGAGCCCTTGCAAGTAGGAGACCAGATGCAACAATAATTTACTACCAGATTGATTCTAGCAGGCACTGGAATCTCTTCTGGGCTGTGTGGCTTCTTTGAGCTATACGGCAGTCCAGCCACTGAGAGTATAACTGAATTGACTCTGCTGCTCCCAATCTCTACAGCTAGTTCAGCTCCATCATAACAGTCACACTCCTGATTATATTTTTCCATGCCTTGGTTCTGCTGATGTGTCTGCTAAACGGAACAGTTAATTCAATAAACCCCACTTTGTTATCAGTATTTTTTTCCTCAAACCATCATTGGCCAGGATCTTTCTCCTACTGTGGCTACATTCCTTTTGTTATAAGAATTGCTATTATTCACGTTAGTCGTACTTCTAATAATGTTCTGTCTCATGGCAGAAAGCATCACAGTTACCAACTCACTGAAAAGTCATCTTTTCAGTGTTTCCATGTCTCCAAACATCAAATCCTGGCAGGAAACCATGAAAAGAACAGAGAAAGGTTACTGTGTTTCCCGTCACCCTTTGGACTTAAATTGTCAGGAGAGAATATTTACCCAGAGCCCCAGGGTGCAGAGCAGTGTGACAAGGATAGAGAATGTGTGGGCTTGCTCTAAGATCCCCTGAGCCTCCTATCTGGGAAGCCAGGCCACTTGGCAGTCCAGTTGCTGGTGAGATGGAACCCTCCAAAGCAAAGCTGCCATAGGTATAGCTCCACCAAAAATGCAAAGGAAAGAGAAAAAAAAAAATTTGTAAAGCATACCAGACTTGACTAAATCTCCAGAGCTATGGAAGAAGTTTGGGTGAAAAAAATGACATTGCAGGAGCATTTTGAGGGATGACAGACATCTTTCACTCTATAAATCTGAGCTAAACAAAACCTGTAGAAAGTTCAAGTATGATCCTAACGTCCAGAGCCACTGGGCTGCTATGTGGGGGAGGTGGGAGACGATGGAGTTTCAGGGAACCAAAATAGAAACCATTTTGCAGGAAAAGGTAAATAAATATATGTTGGGTGTTGGGTGGCTCTGCTATAGTGAGCACAGGGGAGGGGAGAGAGTTTCGGTTTAGTAGCCCTAATTGTCACTTGAATAACTCCCCGTGCCGCCCTCCACCCTTTATTCTGTGGGAAGTTGTCAGTTCAACTCTTCGATGGGCAGGTTTGTTATCAGCAAGCGGTTTACAGCCCCTGGGCTGTGCATTAATTAAAACGGCTTTGTGCCCAGCCTTCTTCATTAGCACGCTGCTTCCTTAATCACTGCCTCTTCAGCCACCAGGACAATCTATAAATCTCCTCATATATGAAATAATGAAGTGGAATGGTTCAATTCATTACAATGTAATAAGTCAGGATAATGTGGGGGTGGACAGGCGGCACTAAAGCGGGTCACCTGCCTGCAGCCCTCCCTCCTTGTTACCTGAGATGCTGGGACATGCAGCATCAGAAGGAACCTGGCTGGGCCACAGCCCATACCAAACTTCTTGTGCCCTTTGCATCTTTCATCCAGACAGACACAGACTCGGGAAGAAAGAGTGGCTAAAGGGAGACAGAAATGACCAGAGAGTTCTAGGGGCTAAGGGTTTAACTCCACAAAGCTTAGGTCTAGGGAAAAGGGCCTTCACATACAGTGTCTCACTAAATGTTCCAGTGGATGTGTGAGTGGGCTGGGCAGGTACACCACCTCTCCTTCATGAGAGGAAGCTCTGCAGGCAGAAGTCATCCACACAAAGGTACACAGTGACCGAGGAAGGGCCTCCACCTCAGCTCATCTACACAGAAACCTAGACTTTCTTTACACAGGAGCCTCACCTGACCCGCACTTCAGAATACCTGTGGAGCTTTTAAACTCTTACACTGCTCAGCCCCCACCCAGATAGCCTACAGCAGACTCCAGAGGCCCACTACCATCAATTATCCAAAGCTACCTGGTGAATTCCAATGTGCAGTCCTATTGAGAACCACACACTCCTGTCGGAAGGATCACTGGAGCAGTGGTTAAAAAGAAAAATTCCCAGGCTCCTCCCCTAGGAGACTGGTTGATTAGGTTGAGGGCTTGCAGCCTAACTTGATATTTTTATCAAGTTCCCCAAATGATTCCTAGGATAAGGAACCTTTGGAAAACACTGAGCTGCCTCTAAAAAACCTACCCCTTGATATCTTGTCTCCTCCCAAGCCAATGGAACTTAGTTCTATCCCCACCACTATAACTGTGGTAGATGCCATTTGTGTGACTGACACACTTCTACCAGTGAAGTCAGATTTCCTTCCTAAGCCTGTGATAAATATAATAAACTACATGACTGTAATTTTCTTCATGTTAACTATAAACTCCTTTCTTTCATGTACTGATTCTTAACAACTCCATGTCCCCAAAGCTCTGCCCTAAGTGGCACTGGTGGCTTATGAAGGTGGGTTCATAGGGTTTGCCCATTCTTCCTTCCTAACTCCCCATCTCTAGGATGCCCTGTGACTGGAAACTAAAAGCACAGACCACCTCCCAGATGAAATCAAAGTGATGCTTCAGACCAGAGCCCTGTGCCAAGCAGAATCCAATAAGCACTAGCCCTGCCAGGCTGATGTTCACATATTCATTCTATACAGGTCACTCTAACTTCCAGGAATGAAGCCCCTGTCCACTAATGTCCCAAAGCCAGACATGGAGGAGTGGTCAGCACTGATTTGAAGAAGAAACAGCTGAGCTGTGCTGCTGTCCGGATGCAGTTATTCGCACTCATGATGCTGAACAGTCCCACTCCTTGGTTTCCCAGACACTTCTAGCAGCCAATATACACTGGGTTTCAGTACACAGGCTTTTCCATCTGGCCTCTCCAACCTATGTCTAACTCTTTCTCCCATGTCTAACTCTTCCTTCTGGAAGGACAAGGGAGAGAAGGTGCCAGGAGCCAGCACAGGTCATGGGAAGCAGGTGGACAGTGCAGGAGGGGGGCAGCCTAGGCTTGGAACTGGGCAGCATCGGCCATGGAAAGCCTTGCCTTGATGACATTTTCCTGCCTGGGAGAGACACCTCACAGAGCTGTGAACATGTAACTGTGCATGTGGCTCCAAACCCTTGGGATCCAGATACCATTCAGTCAGGAAAATGCAGGAACAAGATCTATAACCACAAGAGCTCTCGATCAGCCCACCCTACCTGCTCTGCCTCTCTCTCTTTTTCTCCCCTTCTCATTCTATAACATGATATGGACTGAATGTTTTTGTCCTCTAAATATTCTTGTTGAAGCCCTAACCCCCATTGTGATAGTATGTGGAGTCGGGGCCTTTATACGTAATCAGGTCATGAGGGTGGAGACCTTGTGAATGGAATTAGTGCCCTTATAAGAAGAAACAAGAGAGAGCTTGCGCTTGTGCACTCTTTCACTCGCGTGCTCTCTCTGCCTCTCTCTCTCTCTCTCTCTCTGTCTTCACTCCGCCTTATCTGTCTCTTTTTCTCTCTTACTTACTCCCTCCTTCTCTTCTCCATCATGTTAGGTAACAGGGAGAAGACAGCCATCTGCAAACCAGGAAGCAAGACCTCACTGGACACCAGATCTGCCAACGCCCTGATCTTGGACTTCTGTTGTTTAAGTCCATGGTAGTTTGTTGTAGCAGCTCTAGCTAATACATAGCATTATCACTTACTAATCTATTATCATATTTACGGATTTAGAACATTTGTTTTTTAATATCTCTCTCCTCCAGCTAGCAGATAAGCCCCACAAGGGAAGGGACCAAGCTTTCAATAGTGCCTGGCACATAGTAGGATCTCCATACTGAGTGATAATGAGCATGGGAGAGACTAGACTTTGGAAATGTGTGTCACCTATCCCCTATCTTGCCCTGGGAGAAAGAAGACACATGAGAGCGCGAAAGTATGTATTTTACATGTCTCTTCCTGTCCTGGGGTTCTGAGGCCTTTGGACTGCCTCCATAATCAAGAAACAAACTAAGAAATCACAAGGTCAGCCTACCAGCTGACCTCCAAGCCAGCATCTCCACAGGAAAGCACCATTACTTCCATTCCATGTTGATTAAGTGCCTTGAGAAATCAGAGCTCCCAAGAAATATTGGTTGTTCTTGCTTAACCAGGTGACAAATAACATGCTTAATAAATTATAAATGATAAAATATTACAGAAAAGCCCAATATCGATTTTAATACTTTTAAATGATTTATTAATATTGTTTGCAGTATCTGTTATTTTTCATGTTACCACAACACACTGTGAATGAGGAAGGGGAACTTGACAAGGTGAGTAAAGGGAGAAATTAGGCCTGGCCTGATAGATCAGATGTGATGAGTGAGGTCAGCACAGGCAGTCAACAGAGAAATGATGCCACCGCTAAAGGTCATGGAGAGTCCATGGTTCCAGGAAATTTCTGAATATCCATGAACCCGTATTGCCATCTCCACTTTCTAGAAGATGCCATAAGGTCACTAAGTCTTCAAAGAAGTATTTTCTAACCAATATTCTTCTAGAAAAACCACTTATTCTGTGGATTCCCCCTGGATTGTATCAAATACCTGCCTCTAACATGGCACCCTGACATAAGAGCCAGGGAATCCATGTACGGGATGAATGGATGGATGGATGGATGGATCGATAAATAGATGGGTGGATGGATGGATTCATTTGCTGGTTTACAGGCTCCTTTCCTCACTCCACCTCTCTCTGCTCGCCCGTAAACTCTGTTCTGTAGCACAGGAACCAGAGCCTTCCTTAGAAGGGCACAAGGCCCAGGGCAACCCATCCTGGGTAGTGTAGGGGATTGGTCAATATAATTGCACATATTAAAAGAATATCTCAGAGCCTAGCAAGGCAATGGCCATGTTGGATTCTTCTTAACCATGACCAGTCCTGTTTCATAAAAGAAACAGGCTGTTTGGTGGGCTATACTCTAGCCCTCACAATTCTGCACTCTACACAGTAGGTAGGATTTTCCTCCAAGAATTGAAGAGAAAACCCTATTTAGTATGGCCAAATGCTTCTCTTTCAGAGACTGGGTCCTCCAAACACACTTCATCTGCTGGTGTGGGATGTAAAAAAGAGCAACCTTCCGCCTGATTACCACATCAGCCTCATAGACATAGGGCTTGTGCTGGAGTACCTCATGGGAGGAGCCTACTGCTGCAACTATACTCGGAAAAGTTTTCGGACCCTTTACAACAATTTGTTTGGACCGAAGAGGCCTAAATCTCTTAAACTTCTGGGAATGGAAGACGATGAACCTCCGGCCAAAGGGAAGAAAAAGAAGAAAAAGGAGGAAGAGATTGACATTGATGTGGACAATCCTGCCGTGAGTCGATTCCAGTATCCGTTCCATGAGCTGATGGTGTGGGCCGTGCTGATGAAACGTCAAAAAATGGCAGTGTTTCTCTGGCAACGAGGAGAAGAGAGCATGGCCAAGGCTCTGGTGGCCTATAAGCTCTACAAGGCCATGGCCCACGAGTCCTCTGAGAGCGAACTGGTGGATGACATCTCCCAGGACTTGGACAACAATTCAAAAGACTTTGGCCAGCTTGCTTTGGAGCTGTTAGACCAATCCTATAAGCACGATGAGCAGATCACCATGAAACTCCTGACCTACAAACTGAAAAACTGGAGCAACTCGACCTGCCTCAAACTGGCTGTTGCAGCCAAACACTGGGACTTCATTGCTCACGCCTGCAGCCAGATGCTGCTGACCGACATGTGGATGGGCAGGCTGCAAATGAGGAAAAACCCTGGCCTGAAGATTATCATGGGGCTTCTTCTTCCCCCCATCATGTTGTTTTTGGAATTTTGCACATATGATGATTTCTCATATCAAACGTCCAAGGAAAATGAAGATGGCAAAGAAAAAGAAGAGAAGAACACGGATGCAAATGCAGACACTGGCTCAAGAAAGGGGGATGAGGAGAATGAGCACAAAAAGCAGAAAAGTATTCCCATTGGAACAAAGATCTGTGAATTCTACAACGCACCCATTGTCAAGTTCTGGTTTTACACAGTAAGGGC
>CAUYQG010066290.1:0-10847 GCA_963574415.1 Tarsius wallacei | reverse complement strand
GTGTCATGAATGGATGAGGTTCAGTGCTGAATTGAGGCTAAAGAGGGAGGAAAAACACACTGGATTTGTTATGATTTAAGTTTTTTAAAGTGGTATAATTTGATTTTGTCATCATAAAAAAGCAATTTACATAGCCGGGTTCGGTGGCTCAACCTGTAATCCCGCGCCTTTGGGAGGCTGAGGTGAGTGGATTGCCTGAGCCCGCGGGTTCGAGACCCGCCTGGGCAACTTGGCGAGACTTCATCTCTACAATAAATCAAAAATCAGCCGGGCGTGGTAGTGCATGCCTGTAATTCCAGTACTCAGAAGGCTGAGGCGGAAGGATTGCCGGAGCCCAGCAGGTCGAGGCTGCGGTGGCCGGGAGCGGCCACTGCACTCCAGTCTGGGCGACAGAGTGAGGCTCCAACTCAAAAAAAAAAAAAAAAAGCTATTTACAGATTTCTAGATATTTATAAATACTGTGAGGATCTATACCAAAATGCTAACAGGGATTATTTCTTACATAACTCTGAATCTGATATAATTCTAAGTGCAGAGTCCAGCACATAGTGCACACTCAACATTCTCAAATTTTTAAATAAATAAGTTAAAGACTAAGAATTAGCATTTCCACATAATTGCAATTTGTACATTATTTTATTTATTTATTTATTTATTTAGAAATACGTTGGATTCTCACTCTGTCTCCCAGGCTGGAGTGCAGTGGTACACTCACAGCCACCTCAGCCTTGATTTGTTGGGTTCATGCAACCCTTTCACCTCAGCCTTCCAAGTAACTGGAACTATAGATTCATACCACTACACGCAGCTAACTTTTTTTCTTTTTTTTTATTTTAGAGACAAGGTCTCACCAAGTTGCCCAAGCTAATCTCCAACCCTTAGGCTCAGGTAATCCTCTCACCTCTGCCTCCCAGAGTGCTGGAATTACAGGCATGGGCCACCCCGCCCAGCTGTATGTTATTTTAAATGAACATTTTACTGTTTTGAATTTGGTTATTCATAATCCTTGCTTTATGACAGTCTATCATCATTGATCTAAGAATGGTCTTTTTAAAGTCATCTTTTTAATCTTTATTTTGCAAACTATGGCAAGTTATAGTTTACAAAATCAAATATATTATTTTATAATAATTGTGAGATATGTGCATTATTTATATTAACTGATATCATAAAATACTTTGATACACTAAGTAAATGAATGAACCTGCCCAACTAAAAAACTTATTGTGATCTGCTTCTAAGTTCTGTTTCTTCCACTTCATTACAATGTCTGTCATAGTTCATGTCCAGGTTTCAATGAGATTCTGGTAGATCTTACAGGCATCAAATATTGAAGTCAATGAGATTTTCATCTATATTTATATAGGTTGCCAGCATTTATTATAAAATAAGAGAGTTAAAATAGGGACAGGTTAAAGAAAACAAATATGAGTTACATCCAAAGATAAGGATAGTGGGAGTGGAGTCTCATCAGAAACAGCACCTGAATGTGTAAAGCAGAAAGATCTCCCAGTCCAGCAAAAGACAATGCCTTCTCAGAGAAAGTTAAGGTAAAGAGATGGGAGGAATAGGAGAGCAAATAAGAAACATTAATAAGGTTAACATCTGCATCTAATAAGGCTAATATCTGATTTTCTTGAAGATTTGAGAGTTTGGCAAACATCTAAACTGTTAAGAAATCTCAAAATATTTTTTAAAAAGTTGGCTTTAAGTGAATGCTCACAATCTGAATGATTTTTATGAAAAATAAAATGAAATTAATAAATTCAAAGAAAGATCATTAGGATGTAGAGCTTTTAAAGAATCTTGAAACTATGAGCATGGGTGCCCAGCAAAAGAACATGAAAAATGGAACTTGACCTGCTCTTTATTTAGGGACTTTATACAAATTATGGTTGATTAGATACCTAAATGAAAATATACATTAAATGAATTTAAAATTTATTCTTTGACTCTCCATAATGATTCCTCTTCATGAAAATAGTTATTGAGTAGGAATAGGTATGCTGATCTATTCCTCTACTTCAACTTAGTTGCTCTCCTAAACTTTCCAGTATAGTACATAAACACTGCAGTCAGAGCACATACTTTCTTTTCTCACGTTTTTGTATTTCTTTACATGCAATGTCTACTGGGAGAGAAAGAAAGGGAAAGTTTTATTCATTGGGCAATGTCTGGAAGTCAAGTGGTATAGACATCATCTCATTCATATATTATTTAAACTACCAAACACTATTTTTCTTTTTTATAATGTAGACAATAAATTGTATTTAATTCACAATGTAATTATGAGGTTTATTTGAGACAGTATGTATAAAGTGATTAAATGGATGTCCAGCTCATAACTTAACTTTATAAATATTTAATATCATTACTATTATGCATTGTAGCAAATATTATGAAAATAGGTTCAAATCCTTGCTCTGCCACTTCTTAGCTTGATGATCTTGGGCACATTATTAAACCTTTATGACTCATTCCTCTAATTCATAAAGTGAAAATAACATTAGAGACACTTAATAAAATTATTGTGATTGTTAAATGAGTTTTTACATGTAAATTACTTAAACCAATGCTTGTTGCAAAGAAAGTGACAAATAAGTGTCAACTGCTGTTATTAGCGTACTATGAAAGAAGATAATAGTGATTGTAAACACAAGCAGTGATTCTTAACTTTGTTGTGCATTACAGATGCCTTCTGCTAAGTAAATAAGCTTTAGAAATTATTCCCCAGGAAAAATAACAATAATAAAAATTATATTTGTAAGCACATTTACACAAAAATTTTTATGTAACTTAAGCACTTATGTACACTCTGAAGACCTTCTGTGGATTGGCAGGTTATGAACCCCACATTTAAATATTTTTTGCAAAATATTTTATAAAAGGTAATATAAAAAAGACAAGTGCATGTTTCATTTACGTTATATATTGTGGTATACTGTGGGAAAACAAAATACTTGTTTTCTAAAGCATCCATTTTGGGGGAAATATATAAAATATAAGACAGTCTGGAAAGGTTCACAGTTGATATCATTCACCAAAAAAGGAAAAAAAAATTTCAAAAGGTCCCAGTTTCTAAATTCCTGAAACTTAGTTTTACTGAAGAAAAGAACAGCATGGCACAGCATGACAAAAATAATACACAAACTCAAAAATTTTAATACCTGTCAAAGTAAGCAACATGAATATTGGAATTTTGCCAGCATTAAATTATTTATAATGGTTCACAAATCTCTATAAGAATCCCTCAATATTTAAGTAGTAGAATTTTAATATCAATATTACATTGAAGAACATTCTTTATCTCTTTTCCCAGCTGGAAAAAAATTTAAATTTATTTTTAATATTGTTACGATGTAAACAAGTAATAGTCACTTATTCTATTATTTAAAATTCAAGATATTATTTGGGTATAGGTCAAAACACATATTTAATTTGGTCTTTGAATTGAATTATGGTTTTGAACATGATGTGAGTTCTGGAGAAGGCAGTGCAAGTTTTAATTTGTATTTAACATTGACGATTCATTATATAACTTATACGCCTAGTCAAAAACAATTAAACTCCCTCCAAACTAGTGCTCCTTTAAGAAGTGAGACACCAAAAAGCTTTCTCTAAAAAAAAAAAAAAAAACTTTATAGCACTTGAAAGTAAATATTGTCTATAAACTTGAGGGTGATTCTGACTATGGATTTGTTGAAGTTCACCTCTTTGACAGGCTAGGACTTATATTTTCATTTTCTAATTGTAGAAAATGTCAACTTGGGGTAGTAAAGTGCTTCCAGAGTCATGAAGCAAGTGGTGTTTGTTTTCTTGTGTTATTCGTCCCTCTTTTCTGTTTCCCGAACCCTCCTTTTGGAAGCCCTTCTGTATCAGAAATGCAACTCCATCTCCTGCCCACAATAGCACTGACCCCAGTCTTGCCTTTGCCAGGCAAACCCCATGTCCCCAAATCATTCATTCCTTGGCGAAATACTCACATTTCTTCAATTGTCAGTTAAGAAATTCTCATTGAGATACTAATAGATGATAGTCTTATTAATTACCACTCTCAGAAGTGTATGAAAAAGCAAATACTTGTGTCCACATAATAATGTACAGTAATATAACCGTAAACCGCATTAAAGAGTTATTTGTAACTGAGGTACTATACTTACAACACAGCAATACCTCGTATATAGGAGATGCTCAATAAGTGTGAACCATTATTATTAACGCATTAAATAAAGGTTATGGAAGAAGATAATAGAGGTCACAGTTTAAAAACAATTGTATGACTTTATTGCTCACTCCAATTAGACTATAACTTAATTCCATTACTAGTTTGCTACTAATTGCCCTCAATATGCAATAGGATTCATCTTAATTATATTCCTTCATATCACCAAGGATATGTATTAGCATAAGGAACAAAAATATGATCAAGTGCTAGTAGTCTAATTACACTGTCATTGGGAAAGGCATATTAAAGAGAAAAAATTTGATTAAAAAATATTGGCATTTGAACAATCAGTGTTGTCTGAAAATGAAGGGGCTGTTTGTGATTTACCTCATCTGTAAAGATAGGTAAGCAGAAGGTTAGACAACTGATTGTAAGTTATATCGTATGGAGAAATCATATACAACATTAGATTACTTCCATGGTACTTTTAAATTTTTCCCCTGGTCTGGTTCTAACGAGTATATCTCACAACATACATCATCAATCAGATTAATAAATACTTATTGAGGACCTTCTGTGTGCCAAGCACTGGACAAGACAATAATCAAGAGACAATGAAGCAAACAGATTGATCTCCTTTTTCATGTAGCATCAGTGAAAAATGAGTAATAAATTTGTTATGCAGTTGTATGAATATACTAAGTTATCATGGGAGTGTGATTCACTATATCATGTTTCATTGGTGGCATTCCAGGAGAGGCAATCTATAGTCTAGATAGCACTAGCCTATTGAAGGGTATAAAATATGGAATCGGGACAGTCTTCAAACACAGGAAATTGCAAAGTTCTGGAATTAAAAAAAAAATAGGGTTACTTAGAACAGAGGGTGGAGTGGGAACTCTAGCAAACCTAGAGCTGAGAAGATTGGGAGGAGAGTTCTGAAAAGATGTGGAAGAGGCAGGCAGTGTGATCTGATTATAGAAAATCATGGCCACGTTGCTAACTTCAGATTTTGTCCTAGGAGTAAGCCATTGTAGAACGACACAAGAGAATGAAGTAATAAGATGTGCATGTATGAAATATTTCTTATGCATGAATACTTTATGGTTTAAAGAGTATATATTATTCATTATTATCATTAATGTATAGAAAACATTTATGATTTATATCAACCAGTAGAATGTCAAAAATAGAAAGAGGTTTAAGAAACAGTTAGATGACTTACCAAAAGGATTCTACTTTCTGATTGGAGAGTGTGCCTTAATTTTAGAATAGGCTTCTTAGCCATTAAAGTATTAAACTATTCCTATCCAGCAGCTCAGATGCACAGACACCTGAAAGAGTAGTAGCACAAATTAGGAGATAACAAGACAGGAGGTAACAAGACATTTGGAGGACTGAAAAGGAGTCAAGTCAAGGACATAAGATGCCCCATTTGATATGGAAAAAAACTTCAAAAAAATTATTTAATAGAGAGGTCGATGCCTCACTTAAGTCTCCAATAAATTTTTCTAGTTATCAAGAAAAGACTACATCCATCCCCTATATCAACTCTCCTCTCTCTCTCTCGCTCTCTCTCTTTCTCTCTCTCTCACACACACAAAACACACACGCACGCGCACACACACACACACACACAAACATACACACGAAAAGCGGACATTCATTTGAAGAAGTTATTCCAAGAAATAAGTCGAAGTCTAAAAGAGTCAGTATCTTAAGATGTCTTCTGGAATAATACTATAAAGAAGACCCACAGGATAACAATGAAACAGCTTTATGATGTACATCAGAGAATTCTCAAAAACGGTGTGGAGAAAACACCAACCTCCCATATGACTCCGCGATCCCCCTACTGGGAATATACCCTGAAGAACTCAAATCACTTTATAAAAAAGATACCTGCACTCGTATGTTTATCGCAGCATTGTTCACAATAGCAAGAACCTGGAAGCAACCTTGCTGTCCACCAAAAGAGGACTGGATTAAAAAATGTGGTACATATACACAATGAAATACTACTCAGCCATAAAAAAGAACGAATTCATGAATTTCGCAGCAACCTGGATGGAACTAGAGTCTATAATACTGAGTGACCTCTCACAGAAACAAAAAACTGAGTATCACATGTTCTCACTCATATAGTAGACCTTGATCATCCAATTACCACAAGAAAATGACTGACAGTGGTGGGAAACGATGGGGGGCTGGGAGGGATAGGGGAAGGGATTAATGGCAGTAAATGCCTGTCTGGGGATGGGGGGGACACTTCTTATCAACAAGGGTGCCTGAACGAGACATATTTGTGTACCTAACCCTTAACTGTACCCCTCAATATCACAATAAAAAAAAAGAAAGAAATTGGAGAAATAAGCTAAGTTTTAAGAAGCGACCTTGTTTAATGTCTCTTTCTTAGGAGCTTGTTACATTTGCCCCCGGTTATATGCAGATGGAAAATGTAATTTAAAAATTGATCTTTAGTTTCTATCATGCTTCTATATCAATAATGCTTAACAAATTTGAAAGAAAAATACTCTAATTATTCTTTCATAGATTTGGCAACTTTAGTACCTTTTTTCATCCAGAAATTTCAAAGGACATTTATAACATTAATTGTGCCTCAAATTACCCAAAATTTCTACTACACAAATTTCACAGATAGTTAAGCCATAGCAAAAGATGTTAAAGAATTTTCACATAAAGTCTGTAATTGCCAAACGCAGAGTATAAAAATCTTGATGTGTGTTTGTAGTAATCGCTAACATCTTACACTCCGAAAAGTTGTTATAAGCCAAAAAGAATTTTCTTTCATCTCTTTATGGAATAATGTGAGGTCTTTATTTTCTTATACCTGGGAGATAACTTGGGGAATAAGGATAATATCACATCTAGTGATCATAAAGTAAATGCAACAAAATAAGATATATTTATTTTTACAAATATTTAATATTTTTAATATATATTTATAAATATTTTAAAAATTGCAGACTTAAAACTGAAAATATTACAAAAAATGACAATATTTCATCAAATATTTTGGTTCTAGTCAGTAGAGAATTATATTGGTTTCCTATAGCACTTTCTAAACTAGTATAATATAGTACAGTGTTTGATTTGTTTAACACTCTCCAAAGATAGACACAAGAGAAGCAATTTATAGAATGCTATACAGTACTTTGAAAATGCATAATATCCACTCCACATGTAATATGTTTTTTCTAAGAATAACTACTTCCATCTCTTTGAAGATGTAATGTTTTTGTAAACTGGTTAGGTCAAAAGTTGCTTTGAGAAAATGTTAAATATTCTAACAGAAAATGGGTGAAGGATATAATGGACAAATCATCAAAGGAAAATACACATGACCAATAAGCATGTAAAAAAGGTAAAGCTAATTTTAAAAAAGTAAAGCTTATTTTTTAAAAAAAGAAAGATTCATTTCACCTTAAGCTAATGGAATGAATATATGTATTATTGTGTACATATGACAATATTTTATGTAAAACATACATTTTAACAATAATATTCAGTGTTTTTGAAAGTATAAAGATGTGGGATAATTTACATATTCCTGGTGGGAACATAAATTTGTACAATGCCTTTTGAGAGAATTTTTCAATATACACTAAAAAACTAGAAATATGCTTAATTTTTTACCTAGCATTTTCATGTCTAAAGATTTATCCTGATGGGGCGCAGTGGCTCAGTCTGTAACCCCAGCACTTTGGGAGGCCGAGGCGAAAGGATTGGCTGAGCCCAGGGTTCGAGACCAGCCTGGCCAACTTGGTGAGACCTCGTCTCTACAATAAATCACAAAAATTAGCCAGGCGTGGTGATGTGCGTCTGTAGTTCCAGCTGCTTGGAAGGCTGAGGTGGAAGGATTGCCTAAGCCCAGCAGGTCGAGGCTGCAGTGGCCATGAACGTGCCACTGCACTCCAGCTGGGGGGACAGAATGAGACTCCAACTCAAAAAATAAAAATAAAAAATAAAAATATATTCTGACTAGATTAGTTGTAAGTTTACATAAAGAAGATTTTGAAAGAATATTTAATGCAGCTCTATTTGCTGTAGTAAAAAATAGAGACCTAATTAAGTGTTCAACAATAATTTATTTGGAGGTTATGGCACTTGTTCACATTTTTCTTTCTTGTAAACCTTTAAAATTATGTGGAAGAATATTTAATGAGTTGGTTAAATCCTTGCAATGTAATATTTTAAAAATTCTATTACTAAACAATATTTATTACATGCATGAAAATAAAGAAAATGTGTACACCATAACTATTTAACATTTTATCTTATTTTTTGTAAAGTAGTTATCTCTGTGAGAATTAATCATGCTTTTTGGGCTTTTGTCTAGTTTCTTAATGTTTTATAATTATTTGTGTTACATAGTTAAAGTTTTAGTTAACCATGTTTATTATTACCTTCTATACTATTTTTTGATGTCAGTGTATATTTTCAAGAAACTCTGATTCTTTTTCTTTCTTATTCACTTTTTTTTCAATTTTTATTTTGAAATGATTATAGATTCACAGGGAGCCAAAAATAAATGCCCAAAGAGGTACCCTGAAACATTCACCCAATTTTCCTCAATATTAACATCATGCAGAATTACAATACAATATCAAAACCAGAAAATTGACATTATTAAAAGTCAGAGAGGTTAATCAGATTTCACAAGCTATATATGCACTTGTGTGTGTGTGTGTGTGTGTGGCTATATGCAATTGTATCAAGACAACTTTGTGTAACTATAGCCACTATCAAGATGTATAACTGTACCATAGCCATTACCATAATTCTCCTTCCTGTTACGTCTGTGTAGCTATGTGATCCCCAGTCCTCATCACCTGGCAGCTACTAATCAGCATCCATCTCTACTTAGGTGATTTCACACATGTTATATAATAGGATTATACAGTATATATTCCTTAAAGATTGGCATCTATGCAGCATAATTTCCATTAAGTTCATTCAAAATGTTGTATATATACTTAGTTCATTCCATTATATTGTTGAGTGTATTTGAAAGTATGAATGTACCACAGTTTGGCTAACCACATACCATTGAAGGAGATGTAAATATGTTCTAGTTTAGGGCTATTACAAATAATGCTGCTATGAACATTTGGGTAAAAGTTTCTGCTTTAAAGTAAGTTATCACTTGTCTGGGATAAATACCCGAGAGAACAATTGCTAGTTTTTATGTCAAATAATTTTCCCTAATGATTAAACCATTTAAATTATTATTTATTCTGAGGCGGAAGGATCGCCGGAGCCCAGCAGGTCGAGGCTGCGGTGGCCGGGAGTGGCCACTGCACTCCAGTGTGGGCGACAGAGTGAGACTCCAACTCAAAAAAAAAAAAAAAATTATTATTTATTATTATTATTTATTATTATTCCCTAATAATTAAACCATTCCCAACAGCAAAGTATGGCAAATTAAGTTTTTTCATATCTTTACCAGCAACTGATGACATCATTTGTTTTTAATTGCATCCATTTAAATGAGTATATGGTGATATCTCATCATGGTTTTAATGTGCATTCCTCTGATGACTAATGATGTTGAACATCTTTTCATGCACTTATTTGCGATCTTTACCTCTTCTTTCATAAAGTATCTCCTCACGTCTTATGCCCACTTTCTTATTGGATTGTTTACATAGAGCTTTAAGAGTTCTTCACACTTTCTAGAAACAAGCTCTTTGATGAATAGGTAGTTTGCAGATATTTTCTCCGTTTGTGATTTTTCTTCATGATTTCTCTTTGTGATTTTCAGGCCAGGAGTAGCGACTCACACGTGTAATTGCAGCACTTTGGGGAGGTAGAGGTTTGAGGACTGCTTGAGCCCAGGAGTTAGAGACCACCTTAGGCAACATAGCAAGACTTCGTCTCTACAAAAAAATTTTAAAAATCAGCATGCCATAGTGGTACATGCCAGTAGTCCCAGCTACTTGGGAGACTGAGGCAGAAAGATTACCTGAGACCAGGGGGTCTAGGGTGCAATGAGCCGTGATCATGCCACTGCACTCTAGTGTGGGTAAATAGTAAGACCCTCAACTCAAGAAAAAGAGAGTTTTCACAAAGCATTTTTGAAAAATTCTATGAAATACAACTTATAAAATTTTCCTTTTATATGTTGTGTTTCTTGTATCTTATATCTTTGTCTAGTCTTATGTCCCAAAGATTTTCTTCATTTTTTCTAAAAGTTTTATTTTTTCACATTTTACATCAAGTATATAACTTAATATTTGCGTACAATGTGAAATTTAGTTCAAAATTATTTTTTTACTCAAAATTGTTTAATCCTTTTTGCATCATTTATTGAAATGATGCCAAATTCATTGAAATGGATATTCCTCCTCCATAAATTATTTTTACACTTTTCTCAAAAAATTATTAGTAATATTTTTATGTGTTTATTTCTAGGTTCTCTCTTCTCTGTTGATCTATGTTTATTACTTTTTAAATCATTACACAAGTAAAACAGAAGTAGTTAAGAATGCAAATTTGAATTTTAATTATATGAAAGATTATAAAGTAGTTGTAATATAATCATTTATTTTTTACTAATTCAGTAATTCATTTAACAAATTTATTAATAGCTTTTTATATTATTAAAAGCAGACAGGAGATTTCTTTCCAGTGTAATGGTGTAAAGAAAATTTAAAAAAAA
>CAUYQG010066289.1:0-28186 GCA_963574415.1 Tarsius wallacei | reverse complement strand
TCTTTTGGAGAGTTAGCCTCTTGTAGTACAGGCTTTCCCCACTAGGTGAGTGTTCCAGGAACCCATTGGCATCAGTGTACCAGCTGGTGTTGTTGTGAGAGGTTGTGTTATGCTTCAGTGGATTTTTTTTGGAGATTCTTTAAACATTTTCCCATTTTATGATGGGTGATCTACGAGAGCATCTGCACACACTGCACTGAGTGTTCAGCAGTTTTTAACCAAAAGCAGCATGACCACTGTGTCCCACCATCCATGTTCACCTAATCTCACCCTGAGCAATTTTGTTTTGTTTTGTTTTGCTTCCCCAGATTAAAAAAAGTCCTCAAGTAAAAAGTTTTGCAGCGGTGGAAGAGGTAAACAAAAAATGGCAGCGACACTAAAAGGTATCACAATTAATGAGTTCAAAAACTGTTTTGGGCAGTGGAAAAAGCATTTTGATAGGTTTATTGAATCAAATGGAGAGTACCTTGAAGTTAACTGAAGTTTAAACATATAAGAAAAAATACAAAATTTTTTATGAATAAATTTGTTTTGTTTTGTTTTGATCTCCTCTTGTATATTGGGGGAAGAAGTGGAGGTAGAAAGCAGAGCTTCCTGTCCCCCTGCTTGAAAGGCATTGATTGATCTATGGCCATTTGTATAATAACATTAGTGGCTTCAATAGTGCTATGTGATGCACATTGCCGAATTTATTTATTATTTAAAAAAAATTTTTATTTTAAAGATGTGGGGTACAATTCAGGGTTAGGTATACAAATGGTAATTGTACAGGGAAAGGTTGGGCCTCACTTTGGTCCCCACGTCACCTCGTTTGAGATCAGGTACCCTTATTGATGAAGTGTGCTCCCAACTCCCTCCTCTAGCAGTTTCCAACTTCTACCAGTTCCTTTCTTGTAGTATTATGATAATTGTTAAGGGTCTGCTTATGAGTGAGAACACGTGTATACACTTCTTTGTTTCTGTGATGGATCATTGAGTATTATAGACTTTAAATCCATCCAAGTTGCTGCAAAGTCCATAATTTTGTCCTTCTTTATGGCTGCATAATATTCCATTATGTATATATACCACATTTTTTATCCAGTTTACACTCAATGTGCAGCACAGCTGGTTCCATGTTTTTGTTATTTTGAATAATGCTGCAATAAACATATGTGTGCTGATATCTTCACCATAGAGTAATTTGAGTTCCTCCAGATATATTGCCAGAAGGGAGATTGCTAGGTCATATGGGAGATTGAGTTTTAAATCTTTTAGAATCACTGCACTGTTTTCCACAGAGATTGTAGTAGTTTACACGCTCACCAACCTCTCCAATCAGATGTTTTTTTCAGTTATTGGTGATGGCTATCATGTTTGGAGTTAGGTGATATCTCAGTGTGGATTAAATTTATATTTCTTTCATGATCATTGAGGCTGAGCATTTTTTCATGTATCTGTTGGCTACTCATATGTCTTCTTCTAAGAAATGTCTATTCATATCTTGTGCCCACTTTTTAATAGTGCTATTTATTTTGTTTTGTTTTCTTTATGGCACATTTGAGTTCCTTATAGATCTTCTATGTTAGGCCTTTGTCAGATATACAGTTGGCAAACATTTTTTTTCTGTCTCTCCACTCTTATAATGGTTTCTTTTGCTTTGCAGAAACTTTGAAATTTGGTAAGGTCCCATTTGCCTATCTTATCGCTTAAGGCAAGGGCATTTGGGGTTTAGATCAGGTATTGGTTGCCAGACCCAATTTTCATAAGGATGCCTCCTCCACTTTCTAAGGTCCTTATACTTTTCTAAGGTTCTTATACTTTGAGATTTTACATTTAGGTCTTTGATTCATTTAGAGTTGATTTTTGCATATGGTGATAGGCAGTGGTCTTGTTTTAATCTTCTGCGTGTGGTCAGCCAGTTTTCCCAGCACCATTTATTTACTAAGTTCTCTTCTCCTCGGTGTTTGTTAGTGGAGGTTTGTCAAAGATGAGTTGGTTGAGAAATTGAGGTTTTGTTTCCAGAATCTCTATCTTTTTCCATGGGTTTATATATCTGTTCTTGTACAATTACCAGGCTGTTTTGATTATTGTAACTTATGACAAATGTTAAAGTCTGGAAGTGTGATACCTCCCTCTTTGTTTCTTTTGCTGAGGATTGTTTTGGCTATTTGTGGTCGCTTATGTTTCCTATGTATTTCTGTATTGTCATTTCTAGGTCTGAGAAGAATGATGTTGGTAATTTAATGGTTATCGTGTTAAATCTGTAGATTGCCTTGGGCAGGATGGACATCTTGACAATATTGATTCTTGCAATCTATGAGCAAGGAATATTTTTCCATTTGTTTGTGTAATCCTTGATTTCTTTGAGGAGTGTTATATATTTTCATTATACAAGTATTTCACGTCTCTAGTTAGGAAAATGCTGAGGTATTTCATTTATTTTTGTTGCTATTGTGAATGGGACTGCGCTTTTTATTTTGCTTCTGTGCCTGTTTGTTGTCAGTGTATAAGAACGCAACTGTTTTTTGCAAGTTGTTTTTGTATGCTGAGACTTTGCCAAAGTCCTTTATCAGCACAAGAAGTTTTTTTAACATATTCTTTTGGATTTTCAAGGTACAGGATCATATCATCAGCAAAGAGAAATAACTTGACTTCCTCTTTTCCCATTTGGATACTCCTGATTTCCTTCTCTTGTCTGATTGCTCTAGCTAGGACTTCCAACACTATATTGAACAGGAGGGGTGAAAGGTGGCAGCCTTATCTTGCTCTGGTTTTCAGGAAAAATGCTTCCAATTTTTGTTCATTTAGAAATATGTTGACTGTGTGTTTATCCTAGATGACTCATTATTTTAAGGTATGTTCCTTCTATGCCTAGGTGTTCAGTGGTTTTTATAAAGAAGGGATGCAGGATTTTATCAAAAGTTTTTCTGCATCTAATGATATAATTATGTGATTCCTATTTTTACATCTATTGATGTATTTAATTGCATTTATGGTATTGCAGATGTTGAACTAGCCCTGCATCCTGGGAATTAGGCTTACTTGGTCATGGTAGGTGATTTTTGAGATGTGCTGTTGGGATCAATTTGCTAGAATCTTGTTGAGTATTGTTACACCCATGTTCATCCAGGATATTGGCTTGCAGCTCTTTGTTGAGTCTTTATTGGGTTGGGTAACAGTGTGATGCTAGTTTCATAAATGAATTCGGGGAGAGTTTCGTCTTTCTCGATTGTTTGGAAAATCTTTTCTCTTTCTTTCTTTTTTTTTTTTTTTTTGAGTTGGAGTCTCACTCTGTTGCCCAGACTGGAGTGCAGTGACCGCTCCTGGCCACCGCAGCCTCGACCTGCTGGGCTCAGGCAATCCTTCCGCCTCAGCTTTCCAAGTAGCTGGAACTACAGGCGCGTGCTACCACACCCAGCTAATTTTTTGATTTATTGTAGAGATGAGGTCTCACCAAGTTGCCCAGGCGGGACTCGAACCCGCGGGCTCAGCCAATCCACTCACCTCAGCCTCCCCAAGCGAGGAATTACAGGCTGAGCCACCGAGCCCAGCTTGGAATATTTTCAATAGGATTGGTATCAGCTTCTCCTTTTATGTTTTGTTGAACTCTGCGGTCTGATCCAGGACTTTTTTTGTGAGTAGTTTTCTTATGATGGAGCCGATTTTCTGGGTTATTATTGGTCTATTTAAAGTCTCAATTTCTTCTTGTTTCAACCTTTGGAGATTGTGTGAAGTAAGAAAGTCCTCCATTTCATTTAGGTTTTCAAGTTTGTTTCCATACAGGCGTGCATAGTAGTCTCTGATAATCTTTTATATTTATATTTGTGACTTGATTTTTTGCATTTATGATTGTGTTTATTTGGGATTTTTCTCTCTTTTACTAGGTCATTCTGACCACGAGTCCATCAATATTGTTTGTCTTTTCAGTGAATACGCTTTTTGTTTTATTGGTTTTTTTCTATGATATTTTTGTCTTCTACGTCCTGTATTTGGGTTTTTACTTTGGTGATCTGTATTCTTCTGCTAAGTTAGAGTTTTAGTGGTCTTGTCTTTCTTGCTCCCTTAGATGATTTGTGAGGCTGTTAATTTGTGATCTTTCTATTTTCTTGATGCTTATTCATAGAAACATAAATTCTCTTCTTAGTACTGCTTTCATGGCATCCCAGAATTTTAGTAAGATGTGTTTTCATTTGTTTCCAGGAATTTTTAAATTTCTGCTCTTATTTCCATGTTGACCTAGGTGTTGTTCAGCACCATGCTGTTTAGTATCTTTGTAGGTTTGGGAGGAATTTTGTTGGTGTTGATATTTATTTTTATTCCACTGTTACCTGAGAAGGTGCATGGCAGTATTTCGATATTATGAAATTTGTTTCTGCTTGATTTATGGCTGAGGATGTGGTTGATCTTAGAGTACATTCCATGTGGTGATGTGCAGAATGTATATTCTGTGGTTGTTGGGTGGAGTGTTCTGTAAGTATCTATTAAGTCCATTAGGTCAAGCATCAAGTTGAGATTCAGGATCTCCTTGTTGATTTTTTGCCTTGATAGTCTATCTAGGGTTGTTTTGGGGTATTTAAGTTCCTAGCTATGATAGTGTTAAAGTCAATATCTTTTTTTAGTGTACCTAAAAGCTGCTTAATAAAAGTTGTGTGCTTCTATGTTTAGGATGGATATTTCTTGTTGAAAAGTTTAACCTTTTATCATTATGTAGTGACTGTTCATATCTTTGTAATTTTTGAAAGCTTAAACATATTTTGTCTTATGTTAAGATCATCACTTCTGCTTTCTTTTATGTTTCATTTGCCTGAAAATTTATTTTCGATCCTCTTACTTTGAGTCTGTGATTGTCCATTCTGGTGAGATTAGTCTCCTAGCGGCAGCATATTATGGTGTCATGTTTTTTAAATCCAATTTGCTATTCTGTATCTTTTCAGTGATGCATTTAGTCCATTAACGTTCAGGCTAATTATTGAGATGTGAGAGTTTATCCCTGTCATGCAATTCTTATAGGATTTGTTGTTATTTGTTTATTTGTTGGTTTTCTTTTGATTTTTGGGTTAATGTAGGTGTGAGTTTTCAATTTTTTTTTTCCTGCGTTCTCAGGAAGAATGTGGTCATTCTATTTCTTATTTCTTCTGTGTTTAAGACCATCTTAAAGTGTTTTTTGTAGAGCTGTTCTGGAGGTGGTGTTAACTCTTAGTGATTGAATTTCTGGGAAGGATTTTAATCCTCCATCACTGATGACACTTAGCTTAGCTGAGTAGGAAATTCTTGGTTGAAATTGCTTATCTTTGAGAACTTTGAAAATTGGACTCCAGTTTCTACTAGCCTGTAGTGATTTTGTAGATAAGTATGCTGCTATTATAATTGGTCTTCCCCAGTAGGTAGTCTGACCTTTCTCTCTTACTGCTTGTAAATTTTTTTCTTTTATACCTACATTGTGTAAGTAAACTACTATGTGTCTAAGAGTTGGTCTTCTCATTTGATGTCTTGCAAGGGTTCTCTGAATCTCTTGTGCTTCAATGGCCACATCTCTGATGAGATGAGGGAAGTTTTCTTGAAAAATTGTATGGAATGTCTGTTCCAGGGTGATCTCTGTTTCTTTCTCTGCCTCAGGAATGCCAATTAATCATAGATTTGGCCTCTTGATAAAATCACATCTTTTGGAGGCTGTGTTCCATCTTTTTAAACTTCTTTTCTATGTTTTTAACTGTTTGGGTTAGTTCCATAATTTGATCCTCAATATCTGAGATTCTTTCTTCTGCTTGGTTAATTCTGCTTTCCATGTCTGTCAGTTTGTTATTTCATTTACTGTATTATTTATTGCCATCATCTCAGTTATCAACTCCTTTATTCTTTCCTCTTATTTCCTCTCATTTCTAGTCATTCTCTCAATTTATATCTTGAGATATGGGCTTGTACTTGAGATTGGTCATTCAGGGAGCTCTTCATTGTTTGGGTTCCAAAGTCTGTAGTCTCAGACACTGTCTTCCCAAGAATCTGAGTGGGACCCTTGGGATCCTTTGATTCTTCATTTGTGATGGATTTCCTTCTTCCTTCCCCCTCATTCTTTAATTCTGTTGCTCAGTGATAGAGGGGATAGCTTTCACTTCTTTTTGCTCAATCCCCTATTCTCCCTTATGTAGCTCCTCTGGATTTGTTCAATATTGAAGCCAGATTGGGGATAGGGAATGTTCTTTTTGCAGTTTTGAGATTTGATTAAAGTGTGATGGGGGAAGCTGTGGTTCAGAAGCTATCTGCAGTTCACAGCATCCACTGACAGGTGTTTGAGTCCCCTGGAACCAACTTCTCACCACTTTATAATCTGTCCATGTGGTGGGCATGCATGCATGGCCCTGAGAGCAAAATGAGATTTAAAAAGGAAAAGAATGGAAAAGGGAAGAAAGGAGATGAAAGGAAGATGAAAAGAAAGGAGAAGGAAAAGGAAAACAGACAGGCACACCATCTAACGAATAAACAAATAAGCAAAAACAAACAAACATTAAAAAAAAGCCTGATCATGCACTCATCCTCAAAAATATCCATATGCAAACAGAAAAACTAAAGACCAAAAAAAAAAAAAAAATCCAAAATAAAATAAGTACTGAAACAGAAACAGAAACAGAAACAGACTTAAAACTAAAGAGCTCTCTCTGTGGTCATTTCTGGAACTTTAGGTTTCTTTCCCAAGTACTCCAGCCTCTTCTGGCAGCCTTCCAGGTAGGGAGTGGGCTCAGGTCTCGAGCCCCTCCCCTTTGCTCTTGGTGCAGGTTGATTGGGTTGCTGTTAGTATGGGTCAGACACCCCATGGACTTCTGTGGGAGAAGGGTGAGTCAGATCCAGATTCACCCAACTCTTCTGCTGTTGCTGCTACTGCTGCCAAGTCCCTCACTCAGATCAGATGTGTCTGTGCCTGGTCCAGCATGGGAGTGGTGAGTCCATCTTTCCCTGTCTGCTCCTGAAGTTTCTTTTCTGGGTTAACAATGGTAGATCCCAAAGGGGTGTGGAGATCATCTCTGGGTCCCAGATTGGAGGCTGAACAGAGCCAGATGGGCCAATGCAGTCCTCTGCGCAGTCCCGGGACAGATAAAATGGCAGTGGTCGGTGTCTCCTGACCTACAGCAGAGCTCAGCTCTAGATTTCCTCCTCTCCAACATTCCCTCTGCCAGAGTCCAGAGTCCAGCCCACTGCTGTGGGTGGTAGAATGAGCCAGGTGCCAGGTGCTGAGGAACAGCTGACCTCCTCTGCCTTCTCCTGCGAGACCCCTGAGAATGGCTGATGATCCTGCATAATGGGGTGCTCTGATCTCAGGGCAGTAGTGGGTTGCAGCTGCCTTCAAAGGGAAGAACCAGGTGCTTGATCCAGAGTCTCCCCTCAGATGGACTTTCACTCACCCAGTTCACTCATGCATTCATGCAGACTGTCTTTATGGACACTCATCCTTGTGGAGACTTTGAGGGTACCACCATCACCATCTTACCTTCCTGGGGCACACTGCAGAATTTATGGGTAAAATTGACAATATATACTGACTCAACAATAAATAAAGACTATACCTCACTGATATAAAAATAGAAAAAAATAATAAATGTAATAATGTATAGTATATCATCTTTTATCATGGAGAAAATCTCTGAAACTTTACTTCTTGCATCAGACAAAAAATTATCGAGATGACTGTCTTCTTGGTCTTTAACCTCATCTCACTAAGTTCTCATTAGTGCTGTTTCCTAAACACTGGAGGAGTACAGAAAACTAGAGGTTTCCCACAGATCTAAACAAAACCAGTATTTCTCTATTATCTTTCCAACTTGGAGAAGACAAGTGAGTCCTTATTTGGAAGGTCAGGTGAGGATTATTGAAGGGGTAAAGTCACCCACCATAGTCAGATCTTCAGTCAGCGGAGCTAACATGGTGATTTTTATGTGCAGGCTTCAAAGGTCCTCAACTAGTCTCTTTTTAAAATAGTATTTTCATGTGCTTAAGACTATAGTTTTGTGGGTGGCAAAAATAACTTTACATGAATAAAAAAAGGTAAAATTTCACCAGGTTTTCAAGCAAAGTAGTAACAACCAAGACAATAATTTTGATAGTCTTTTAATGGGAACTTTCTTTTCTTTTTTTTTTTTTTTTGTATTTTGTGGAACTACATGGAAGCAAATGAAGTAAATGATGTTTTTAATATTTCAATATGTCAACAAGATGTTAAAAGTAAGAACTTTCGGAGTCACATATTTTAAAAATTAGTTTACACTCAGAAGGCTTTTTTGTTAATTCATCAAAGTTTATCTTCAAAAATGTTTGTGTATCTCACTTTGTCTTTAAAATAGAGAAAAAAATATTAAGATCCATTTTCTCTAACAAAATAAATTTGTATAAACTTAGCATATGTGCCTATTTTAGGATATATCAAACTGCCAGCTCAATGAACATTTATTGAGCTCATGTGATTGTTAAGAGTCTTGTAAAATGGAATCCAGCATCTGTGTTCAAGAAGACAAGTACAACAATGACTGTGCCGCAAGATCATTTAAGATAAGTGCCCTAAAATAAGTTCAAACATAGTGCAGTGGAGCTCAATGTCTCAAGAGATTGAGTTGAACGGGGAGATCAGAAAGACTTTATGGATGAAGTGATGTTTGAGGTGAGACTTGGAAGGGTTGCAATAAATGAAGACGGGGTGGGAGGAAAATACTAGCCTATATGAGTGAATAAACATATGGTGAGAGCACAAAATCAATGCTGTGTTTAAAAATAGTAAGTAGAATGTGTTGTCGAGTAATTGAAGTGTACATTTTTAAAAATAGAAAATGCCAGCACTGGAAAGGTATAAGTCAATCTGTCTGAGAAAGTCCAGATTGAGGGCAACTGACAATGTTGAATTTTTGTCAGCTCTTGACAAACACAGTGATAAATCATTCAACTATCATTTAAGAGAAATTAATCTGGTGGCAGGGAATGACCTGGACACAAATTGAGGAGAAAGGATCTGAGATACCAATTTTCAGGTTTTCCTAGATTACAAGTTAGATATAATAAAAGTTGAGCTCACAACACTTATGGTTAAACAAATAAAGGAATTAATTCAAGAGACTTTAAGGAAGTAAAATCATGGTAACTTGTCAACATGATTTAATATATAGCATGGGAAAAACTTTTTGACTGGAGAAATATATTACTTTACAATTCATTCCTTTAGTAAATGCTATCAACTGCATCAGTTAATTTGTAACTCTATTAGCAATTTCCTAGGTAAGGTAGACATACTTAGTAAAATATTTGAGTATTGGTTTATTAACTACTGATGTTTTGGATGTTTGAGGGTAAGTTATGTATTTATATATGTGTTATTTAGGCATATGCATGTATTATATATGCATACACATATACATATGTAAATAAGTATATACAGACACACACCGTATGTGTGTTTGTATATATGTAATTATATATATATATATAAATGTATGTGTATATATATATAAATGTTTGTGTATATATATATATATATATTTTTTTTTTTATCCTAACTTTATAGTTGAAGAACAGAAAAGTTTAAGAAAGTTGTTAAACTTACAGAGGGTTGAGAGAGAGAACAAGAAATTAAGCAGTTAAGTCGAAAATCTGTGCAGCAAATAGGCTGTATCAGGTTTCACTTGGCATTGATCTTCAAGAGGAAGAGAGGGAAGTCAGAGTCAACTCACCAGAACGCTGCTGAAATAGTGATGAAACGTGACGTAGATAATACACAGAGCAATTAAAGGAAACTGGGAGGTTTGGTCTGGAGAAAGAGGTCTTGGACTGCAGGGCAGGGCACCGTGCATCTGTCCTAATAAAATTTCTAATTTCTCTCTGTTCTGTCTCTAGAAAAAACACCTGGAGTAAACTAAGAAGAGACTGATTTTGGCACAATTGAAGGTAGGGTTAGAGCCGTTCAAAGGTGGACTGGGCTATCCCCAGAGGCAATGAGTCCCCATGCCTGAACACTACATTTAAATAATATTTAGTAAAAACGGTATACAAAAGGTACAAACCTCACAGTAAGTATTTAATTAGATGACTCATATTTTATTTAGGTCTTATTTTTATAATTGTAAGATCATCAATTAAGAGAATAATATCCCAAAAATAACTAGAAAAAAATTACAAATTTACATGCTACTGTCAATGTAAACAGCATTTATCTTATAGAGATATTTTCAGGAAAATGTGAAATTATGTGCAAAGCACTAGGCACATTGTTTCGCATGTAGTAAGTACTTGATGAATAGTGGCTTTTACTATAGACGTTTTATTGTCAACCCTTATGTTATTTTGAATAAGCAGATCACTAAAAGGATAGGGTTCTTAGACACCTTTTTATTTTAAAATGTGTGTGATGCTATTTTCTTATGTGATCAATGTTATTCATATGAATGCAAGTTAATATATAATTTCAAATAGAATGTTTCTAACATAAATGATTCACATATTTCAAAGTTAGTAATCAAATCATATAAATTAAAGAAACAACCTATGTTTAACTTTAAAAGACTGTAAAAGAAAGACCATGCTAGTTAATATTAGCCAACTAATACCATGAAAAGCTTTTTGTGTCTGCTTCTTTGATTTAATATTATTACTTGTTAAATTTCATATCATTGGCCGGTGTAGGTGGCTCAGCCTGTAATCCCAGCGCTTTGGGAGCCTCAGGTGAGTGGATTGTCTGAGCCCACGGGTTCGAGACCCGCCCGGGCAACTTGGCGAGACCTCATCTCTACAATAAATCAATAATTAGTCGGGTATGGTGGCACGCGCCTGTAGTTCCAGCTACTTGGAAGGCTGAGGTGGAAGGATTGCTGGAGCCCTGCAGGTCAAGGCTGCAGTGGCTGGAAGCGTGCCACTGCACTCCACTGGGCAACGGAGTGAGACTCCAACTCAAAAGAAAAAAAAGTTTATGTCATTTTCCCCACAGTACAAGCCAAGACATACATGTTGAGAAGGATTTGACTGTCTATGTGATAATGATATTTTGTGGTGATAGAGTGGTTTCAGGAACAATGTGTATATTATTTCCAGTCATACAATCTGTGTGTTGCAATGGGAGTGACTGGTATTTCTAGGTCTGTTTGATCATGCCATTAACTAGTTGATTCATCCTCTGTCTGACATTGACTTTGGGTGATTTCTCGCACCACCATAGATGACTGTGCTTCTATTCATATCACATTTCAGTCAGTCAAGAATAAACATAATAGCCAGAAATCACGATCACATCTAGTTCAGATACATACATAAATTAGAAAGGGGCATAGAGCTCTACTCTTTAGAATTTATTTTATATGTAATAACATAAGTAATTAATAAAAATGATAGTAATAGCCAATACTTACTGAGTACTTGCTATATACCAAGCGATGCACTAAGTGTTTCACACTCAATTATTTTATGTATCCCTTGAAAATAGCCCTCTATTTTACACTGAGAGTAAGCATGCAAATTTCTGCCTAGTTGTTGGGGGAAGGGGTAGAATTCTCTTGATTGTTATACAATTATGGAAAATTAAGATTTAAGTAAAATATAAAAATGATCTTCTTTAAATCCTAATGTGAGATGAACTTTTTATGTTTCAATGTTGTTCAAAGTTAATGTTTGTTCAAGGTTAATATTCAAACATGGAGAACTCATTGTCTCTGGTGTCACATAGTACAATGTTAGATTGATGTTGATATTTTGAATTAATTATCTGGGGTGGAAAGTGGCATTTAGAGAAGGAAAAGAAAATACATGTATAAATACACACATATGTAAATATACACATATGTAAACATAGTATAATAGAAACATATAATAGAAACAAAACATGCATATATATAGTGGTATGATTGTATGTGTAATGTATGTATTTAAAGGACAGTGACATGGAAAGTGAAATAGATATGTTTAGCTCTAGAAAAACCACTTAGAAATAATAAATAAACGTAGCTGTAAGGTTTGATTATTGATGGGTCCTAAAATATATGATGGGTCCTAAATTCTAATCATTTGATATGTGAAAAAATAAGGAAGAGGGAAGTGGAAGAAGAGAGGACAAAAGGAAGGAAGAAAATGTTTTCTAAGGTACTAAGCTTCTTCAGTGGCCCAGTTAATTCAGATGTTGGAAGTTGGCCTACCTGACTGTTATGTAAAAAAGAATTTTTGATGAATTGAGGTAAGACCATGGAATTTATAATCATCCCTTGGAAACTGAAAGCTTAGTATGTTTTTGCTTTAATCCTACTTAAAGCCTGGAGAATTATTTTGTAATTATATCAAGATCCTCTCCCCTTTCCAGTGTCCAGGTAATTCAAAATAAAGGTAATTTACTAACAGTTAATGGAAATCATTAGAAAAATCTTATTTATTTGGCTTAGATGAAGAAATGCTAGATCTAAGTGAATTTTTAAGATATGTGAAATACAATTAAAGCTATGTTTCACTTTGAACATTTTGGGGTGTGTGTGTGTGTATGTGTGTGTGTGTGTGTGTGTGTGTGTGTGTGTGTGTGTATGTATTCACCACTACAACCATCAAAAACAAACTGGGTACTTAGTCTTTGGCCCTGTTGTCTGTTAGTTTATTTGTTTTTGCTTTGTTCATGATGACTGCATTGTCAGTTGTGTTGACTTGGGCATTGTCAAATTAATTTTTTAAAGATGATTGATGATCAAGGCACAACATTTGAGAGATGAGAATTCTAAGCACAGATGCTACCTAAGGTTGATCAGAGTGACGTGCTCTAATCAGTCAGGAATAAGACTGGTGCATCCACTCAAAAGAGAGGTTTGGACAAAGACAAATTCATGTTCCAAATCAAATGCCAGATGACTGCTCTGTTTTAGGTTAAAAAAATGTTTAAATGGTCAAAAAGTTCCTATGGTCTTAAAAAATTATTTAAAAGACATAATGAAAGTCTAAATATTTCATGAAATTCTATTAACCTTAGGATGAAATACAGCCTCGGGCATACATAACTTTAAGGAAAATGCAGAATGCCAGTAATATCTTTGCAAGCTCATGCACATTCCTATTTGTATGCATGTTTTAGAATTCTTATAGAAAGAAAGTAATTTACCCAAACACTAAGGTCACTCATAGGACATAATTTCCTCTTATTTGAAAGGTTCTAAATACAGATGAGAAATATGATCTAAATAAGAAGGAAGGGATCTTTATGTTCTTCATTTTCACACATGTCAGTAGTGAGGACTTAAAATAAAATCACTATTGACTCTTCCTTTCTAATAGAGACCCTTCTATTTTTCAGATTTTTATATTTAAAATTGTAGATACTTTTCCTCATAGTGGTCAAGCTAATAACAGCAGAGGGAATTTGCTAAAAGTCAAATTCTATACTTGCATCTCAGAAAGCCAAGATAATAATACATTATACAACATTTCTGAGACTGGACAGCCTTTTAAATTAAAAAAAAAAAACTTAAAGTTTTGAATTGTATTATGTAATTTTGTTAGGGGTATTTTTTTGGCTTGGTTGATTGACAAACTATAAGAATACTGTTATATATAATGGAAATGCTATAAAGTGATCAGCAGGATATTGGAGGGGGAATTAAAGAAAAATACATGAGGAATAATTTTTAAAATGAAATCATCACTGACCTTTAGAAACAGATATCTGTATTTGCTTGCTAATGGTAAGTAAAGCATATACGTGTGTGTGTGTGTGTGTGTGTGTGTGTGTGTGTGCACGTGCGCATTTGTGTGTATCTCAAATAGAGAGAGCCAGAATTCCAATTCCACGTGGGAGAGGTGGGTTAATGCATCCAACAGCTGGGAATTGCCAAGGCATTTCTGAGATCATGACAGTCCTGCACTGCCCCTCCCTGATAATGTGTGTTATAAATTATTCTCTACTCCTTTTTACTCAAGTGATCTCTTGTCATCAACTGCTTGGACAAGTGCTGACCAATAGAATTTTCTGAGATTAAAATATGCTTTATCTCTGTGCTATCCAATTTGCAAGACACATGTGCCTATTAAGCACTGGAAAGATGTTTGGTGTGACTGAGGAACTGAATTTTTAATTTTAATTAATTTTGATTTTTTGAAATTTTCATGTAAATAGCCGTATGTGGCTAGTGACTACCATACTGTACAATCCTTTGTAACTACAAATGTAGATGTCAAAATTTGAAGAATTTTCTTCTTGCAAAGATCTTCTTTTGGTACAACCAAGTCTTCTTGGTCATTGAAAACTTAATTCTCAGCAACTCAAGCAACCGTCTATATTCCTACACGTCAAAAGGATCATGACATAGAAGCAAAAGAATCTGGCACCAAAAACTCACGAGGATTGAGATGGCATTGGCACTCAGAGGTAGAATTTTTTTCTTGTAATATTTCAGCTACAATGTGCATCAAAGGTCAAGTCATGGTTGGTCTGCAAATAGCGACGATTTCAAACAATTTAAACTGATAAAAGCAGTTTGTCAGAGCACCAAGTGATATCTTGGAAGATTATCTGCACAGTAAAATAATGTATTATGAGTATCTCAGTGATATAGTAAGTCTTGCTTCCAAGTAAAAGTCTCTTGAATGATAAAAATCTTAAGACAACTCAGTCAGGTTCTTACCTGGGGATTTGAGATACTCTTAATTTAGCCAGGAAAGTATGGCATAATGGAAGATTATAGTCTCCTGATTGAAATTGCATTTCTGTTATTATCCTAGTATCAGGAATTTACTCTAGTTGTTCTATTTTTATTTATATATTTTCTTGTAGTATAAATGTATCCCATCTTACTTCTCTACTACATTTTCACATTTGTCTTTTGATGTATAATTATAGAATAAACATCTTTGTCACCAAAAAATGTAGTTTATTTAACCAGCATTAAACGAAAGATATCTGGGGGAGAGAAAGTAAGATCTTCTTCTTTGGCTTCTTAGTTTATAGATTTTGATAAGGCTACCAGTGAAGATAAACAAGATTTCATATTTTATTTTCAGAAAGGATGGAAAATAAATGACAAAGCAATGATGAAAAATTGTAATGACTAACAGTCAGAAGACCTGGGTCTTATATCTCTATGACGTGTGGCAAGTCACTTTATTTTCCTTAACTTGAGTCTCCTAAAACATAAAATAGGACTGATACCAATAATACCTACATTTCAGTAAAGATGTGAGTCTCAATAAAAATATAAAATAAAGATATTTGTAAAGTCAAAGAACAACATGGTTGCAACTAGATCTTAACTAATGTCCATTACACATGTAATAAAAGATTAATAAATATCGAATGTTTTCAAAATTATTGTTATGACATGTTTCATTAACAATTCAACTGCATTACATTTTCTTCAACTGTAAAGTGATACATTCGTGAAATATATATCAAAGAATATAAAATCCTTCAGATAATTTCTTAACTAGATATACATTTTATTTTAATAGAAAAATCTTAAACATAGTAGTTGTTGAATCTCCAAACTTTCAACTTCTGCACTTGGTTGTAACTTAAATTTAATTTTCAGAACAGAAGGCATAAAAACCATCTAGAAAAGGGTTTAACCCAGTAGAAAGTATTGTACAAGAAGATTATTAGATTATGAATATTACTTGACATTTACTTACTATGACTGAAGATGTAGAATTCTGGTCTTCTAAAATTTTAGAAGGTGTTTGCAATAATGATATTTTTAATTTTTCCCCTTTTAAAAATTAAAATGGTAGATGGGTTGATAAAAAATGGTTTACCAAAAGAGAAATGCATGTGCTAAGGAAATTATTTTTCTCATATTTATTACAGATTATATTTTTTAATGTTAAGGTCATCTCTTGCTTGCAAAGAGATGAAAGCAAATCTCATCCTGCCAATGCAAATCAACAGAGTTGCATCACTTACCCTGGCCCTAATATTCTTAGAAGTATAGATATTTTACACAGAAATTAAATAAAGTATTACAGCATTTTTTAAAACAATTCTGGAGCAGCAGTTTCTTTTCCACTATTTAAATTATGTTTATTTGAAAGAAGGGAACATCATGTCCAAAGGACAAGTTTCCTCATAATGAAGAACTGGAGGAGTCACTTTTTTTCATGGTGACAATATCCAGATCTCTTATTACTTAATCAAAGAATTTGGTCCCTTGCCATTAGCCAAATTAGAGTGCTCCAACTATCATATTCTGAATTTTCAACAGAAAAATCACTCTTGAGAATATCTGAGCATTCTTGGTTACAGGTTTCAGTTCTTCAGAGTTATATTTATTGACTAATAAACAGGCTTTTTATCTCCAAATGGGTTGTGAAGTTATTATCAAAAAAAGAAAAGAAAAGAAAAACAAACTCAATTTTAATACCCAGGGTAAGAACTTATTTTTTATTTTATTTTATGGCTACCAGTCTGTTTTATTAAAACATTCTTAAGTTCTCAGTCTCTAAAGTACCCTGAAGATATATAATTAATGAGCATTTGTTAAAGGATATTGTTGTTTTGAATCACATTATGCATTCAGCTGAATGGATGGTTATTAGAATTGTTGCTGTTCTTCTCAGATTCCTTTTACTGGCCTGGCCACTGTGAGTGCTGAGAATGGTTGGCAGTACACCTTTATTTATTCGGATAATTGCCTATGAATGATGATTGTTCACCGGAGAGTTACATCCACCTCTACTTGAGGCCACCATTAACTTAACTGCATTTTGTCTCTTGGTCTAAAAATTCTGCCGCCATGTATGTACCCTATGAATTACATCCACAGACTACAGTCCCACTGAAGATCAGGCCAGTTCTCTAAGTTGGTTGGTTCACTGAATACCCCCGCAAAAATTTACAACAATGATGATACTGACCAAATAATCAACAGATGAGTTGTTGAGCTTTCATTGTGTGCCAGACAGTGTTAGGTGCTGGGAACAATGGTATAAAAAGCATAAAAGACCCTTGCTCTTTTGGAAATTAAATGCTAATGGATGAAATAGGCAAACATCACAGAAGAAAATAAGTCAAATAAATATTAACTCTGAAGTGACATGAAGGAAACTTACAAGTGCTTGAGTTAGTAACAGGATGAGATTTGCTTTAGGTGGGGAAGATAGGAGTGAATGTTCTGATATGATCTTTTTTGAAAGAGATACAGAGAAAGTAACTGTCAGAGCATAATGCATCAGAGCAGAAAAACTCAGACAATACCTGCAGTAGTGAGACAAAGCAGAAATGTGCCTCAGTCAGATTTGGTAGGACCTGTGGGCTCAGGTTTATGAGGAATGGATACTTCACGTCCACACTCTGAATGCATATATATTAATTATGTCTCAGTGATAAGTTTGTGAGGGAACAAAGGAAGGAAGGAATGGAGGGATGGAAGGAGGGCTAGAGGAAGGGAGAAGGAGAGAGAATGGAAAGAAGGAAGGGAGGGAGGGAGGGAGAAGGTGAGAGGGAGGGAAGGGAAAAACAGGAGGGGAAGGGAAGAAAAGGAAGAAAGGAATGAGAGAAAGAAGGAAGGGAGGAGGGGGAAATGGGGGGAGATGGAAGCAGAGAGGGACAGAAGGAGGAAGGTGGAAAGGAGGGAAGGAGAAAGACAAGAAAGAAAAAACAAAGAAGGCAAGGAAATAAAAGAAGGAAGAAAGGAAAAGAAAATAAATGCAAATCCCAGCTTGGTTTTGTTTTTTGTTTTTTTCAATAGAACAAATCTTTCTCAGACATGCTTGACCATTATCATAAATTTTCAAGTTAAGAAACATTTTGCTCCTATTCAAGGTAATTTTATGAAGTCATGCGGAAATTAAAAGAGGCATACCAAATTGCTAAATTTTACATTTTGGTGTACATAGGGGACGAAACCAAATAAATAGCATTTGCATTTTACAGAAATATAACTTGATGTTTAATTCTGTCTTGGAGTGCTGATTTTATTCTCATACACTTGTGGACACTGGTGTTCATTTGCCACAACATACATAAGAAGGGCAATCCCATGAGCTGGAACTGGAGAGCAGTTAACTGCATCACACAGGACATTGTCTGAACTATAATCCCATATACCTAATAAAGGAAATAATTGATCAGTGATGTCTACAATAAGAGCAAAGATCATATTAAATAAATTTGCTTTCATAAGATATAGAAGTAAAATTTCCTGTCTTCTTGGAAGTTAAATTCTAAGTTAAGTTATTTGATAATGATTAGAAGGCAAGGTGACATATATTAATAAATGTGAGTTAATGTGCTGAGGAATTTCAACATAACTTTCAGATAAAAATAATACATTCAAATTCAGTATGTAATGAATTTTAATTCTGCCTAAATGGTATTTCAAAGGTGCTTCCACATAGAAAATTTGTAACCCTCACACTTATGCCTGAAGATAGTCAACAAATCTGTTTAATTTTGATTAAAAAATGCATAAAACAATACTTTTATTATATTCTATTTTTTTCACTGATGTTTAATTCCTTGGAAATGTTAATGTATCTTGTATTTGCATTATCTTCAAGAACTTGGGTGAATTGATGATTTTAATTTGTTGACAAA
Organism: Tarsius wallacei; assembly: GCA_963574415.1. Taxonomy (NCBI): domain Eukaryota; kingdom Metazoa; phylum Chordata; class Mammalia; order Primates; family Tarsiidae; genus Tarsius; species Tarsius wallacei. The sequence continues at coordinate 9,687 of CAUYQG010066289.1, read as the reverse complement.
TTAACTCTTTTTCTTTCTCAAGCAGGAATTAAAGCATATGCTACGTGCATTTTCCATGACACTGCACAGTTTCCAACTAGGGTTTATAATAGCAACAAGATGAATCAATGTTAACTGTATTTATTTCACAAAATTAAAATATTGCTCATTGTTTATTCTGCTGTTCTTTCCCCCACCTTCAATTTTAAAGGAACTTCAAAGGTAAAAATGACTGCTGAACAGCTCATATATTTCATCAAGCAAAGTGCTCCAGAAACAATCGTTAATTTAGTCACCTGTCCCATTTTTGCTGTTTAGATACCGGGATAGTTAATGTTAGGTGTCAGCCTGACTGGGTAGAGGGATGCCTAGATGACTGGTAAAGCATTATTTCTGGGTGTGGCTGTGATGTTTTTGGAGGAAGAAGAAATTGTTTCTTTTTTCCAGAGCTTAACTACCTTCTTCTGCCCTTAGACATCAGAACTTCAATTGCTCTGGCTTTTGAACCCTGGGACTGGCACCAGCAATCTCCAGGGTTCTCAAGTCTTTGGTCTGGAGCTGAGAGTTCTCAAGACTTCCAACATGAGCTGAACCACACTACTAGTTTCCTGAGTACTACAGCTTGCAGGCAGCTTATCATGGTACTTCTCAGTCTCCATAACCATAAAGTCCCTAATAAATCTCCTCTTATGTATCTGTCTCTATCCTATTGATTCTAACTCTGTGGAGAATTGTGACTAATATAAATACCGAAACAAACACACACAAAAAACATTAAAGCATTACACAGTCCCCTAATGTGCTGGCAATTCTACATTTTATATAGAACAATATTTGGTGGGAAAAAAGAAAATAAAATTAGGTAAGCACATTTATTAATATATAGCATCTTGTCTTCTAATCATCATCAAATAAAACTGCTAAAGAACTTGGAGATACTTCCTATTTATATCAAATTATTTATTTTCTCTCTTTCTATGTTATTGAATATTTAGTTCTTATCTCCTGGAATTATGGATGCATTTTATTATTTACTAATCAAAATTTTCTAAACAATGATTCTGCATATCTTTCAATTGGCATAATTTTCAGACTTGGAAGTTATTTACTGCAAATTCTATAATCTATACATACCTCCATGTATTCATGGCATATCTTGGATTCTTATAGATCTTGTTATATTTTCCATATTTTTATTTACATTTTTAAAATTCATTTACTAATCTGTCGCATGTCACTAGAGATCCTGTACTTTGAGCAGGGAATAAAGACTTGATGAAACTTTGGGGATACTTTTGGGGGGAAGTTGAGTGAGTTTCCTACATAAAAAGAAAGCAAAGGAATTTTGGAGACGTGTGAACTGTAAGAGAGAAAGCAGTACTCAGCGAGCTCTCCAACTGCCCACCACCATGTGTATTTTCTAGTCACCTTGGGTGCGGTCACATGAAAATTTTTAGCTAATGTAAGTAAGAGCAATATGTACCAGACTGGAAATAATGAAAAGTTTATACATAATTATTTATTCTGTCTCTTAGACTATGAGGATTATATCAAGGACATATATCAAAGATGGTGCGGTTGAAAGATAGTAAACTGCAAGACAGTAAGTATAGTGTGACCATGTCGTCAAGATGGTGAAGCCTGCACCAGGCAAGACCCTTTCTGGATAGAGACAGCTGCTAATCAATATTTTGCATGAGCAAAATATTAACTTCTGATATATGAGGAACTGTTGCTATACATATTGGAATCCATTTTGATAAATATAGATATTGTTTCAGTTCTCTGAAACTAATTCGATTTCATGAGAAGCATAGATATAGATATATAAACAAATGATTTATAAATATAAATAAATATATTAAGTATATCTATGTGTGTTACACATATTAAGTGTCTAGCTATGTACACTTATAAATATAAATAACATGTGTAAATAATACATATTAAAGAAACAAAAGTAGTATTAGAGTTTACTAAAAGATATTAATTAATATTGGTTTCAACATATAAATGGCTTGATCACGTTAAATCAATTAGCTAAATATAATGTACTTCATCTTCTATCACTCAATGACTAAAAATTTATAAATATTTATTTATCTCGATAAGTACCACTAGTTTGAAAACCATGATTTAATTATGGGTCTTAGAGGAGAAGCCATTAGGTTTTCATAATAGCTGATCATATTTCAGTAGAAAATATTTACCTCATGGGACATTTCAATTCTAAAATGTTTAATTTTAGTTTCAAGTTCTGTATAACTCACTTGAGTCCAAAGGGTGTCTAATTAACTCCTTATTACATCTGTGCTAAAGAAATGACTAATATTAAGATATCAAACCTGCCACTTGTCAACCTTTTACTTTAGTTGCATTCCTTAAGAACTTGGCTCTCATTCAGTTAAAGTTTATTAGTTTCTTGGAAGTTCTTTTGGTTAACATCATATCTGTTACATGTCCCACTAATATCTTAGGAAGAATTTATAAAAATTTGCTACCTTATAGGTCAAAAGGTGTGGTATAGAAGGAAATTAAAGTTGATGGTATTTATAGGGCATGTGAAAGAGTTCTAAGTACAAATTGTGACAAATCACAAACTTGTCCAACCCTGACACTCTTTAAATCACAATGTACCAGGAAATAGGTAATTTAGAGACAGAAAGAGACAGGGCCTGCTCTTGGCCAGAATGATTCACTCAGAGAAACAGAACCTACAGGTAAGAGCCAGAAGCAGGGAGAGAGAAAGAGAGAGAGAGGAGAGAGGGAAAATATTTGCTTCAAGGAATTGACTCTGTGTGTGTGTGTGTGTGTGTGTGTGTGTGTGTGTGTGTGCGCGCGCACGTGTGTGTGATTACGGGCGCTGACTAGGCAAATCCAATATCCCAAAATCCATAGGGCAGGCCATCAGAAAAGGGAGGCTAGAATTCTCAGGCACAGCCTGAAGCTGCTATCCACGTGTAGAATTTCTTCTTCTTTAGGGATACTTCAGCTTCACTCTGAAGGCCTTTCAACTAAATGAATCAGACCCACTCAGTTGATATAGGGTAATCTGCTTTGCTTAAAGTCAACTAATTATTGACTTCAATCATAGCTGTAAAATATCTTCTCAGAAACACCTAGATCAGCGTTTGACTGAATAACTGGGGACCATAGCTTAGCCACATCAACACATAAAAAAGACTGGTATTTCCTGCTTAGGAACCCTGGTTGCATGTAGAAAAGGATCCACTGGCACCAGAAGTATGGATAGCCCCAACCTGTGCTTTCATGCTAGTGAACAAACAAGGCAAAGAGAAGAGTTATTATTCCGTTGGGGGAGTAACTCAGCTTAAATAGCAAAAAGTCCTTGAGTTGCTGCTATATATGAGGGCAAGAAGGACCACTTTCTGAACCTCGGGCATTCACTAGGGCATTTCATGGAGTTTCTAGTCTCAGTACTAGATGTTAGAGTGTAATTGCAGCAATCACAGGTAAACATAGATAAAGCAACTTAGACCTTAGATCCTTTGGGGATGAAGGTGCGAATTAAGCAACTGAGAAAACAACCTGTACATCCTAAAGTGCTGTTCAAAGGTGAAGGTGATCTAGAAGGCATAGTGGAGAAAGTAGAAAGGAAAACAATTATTAGCTCCAGTTGCTGCATAGGAGACAGACTTACTCCACTAACTCTGCGGTATTAAGGTTTTAGAACAGATTGCAGCTGGTTTGTGACTTTGAAGGTTCTCAAATGGATTTGACTTAATGGATCCCCTTAGGGGGAGTCTAAGCAGAAAGGGGAGGGAATCCTATGGAACACCTCTTGTGTTTACTGTCAAGTTATCTCAACTCAGCTGTACTTCACTTGTAGCAATCAGCTTCACAGAGGTGTACCTGATCTTGCTTCAGTTCTGCCAAGAATCTTTTAGCTTCTTTCCCAGGCTTTTCAGATGCGGTGAAGAGAATTTGCTTGACACAGATGTTTAAGAAAACCTTAAAATATGGGAAACTTAACACCACTTGGGGCTATCTTTAACAAATGGAGGATGAAAGCCAGTGAACAAAAGCCTCTGTTTCCATCCCTCATGAAAACAATTTTAACATTTAAACGAATTGAGCCCTACTTGCCTAAAGTTAAAACCAACTTTTATCTTCTCTTCTGTTTTATTTTTTTCTCATCTTCTACTCTTACTTTTTGGAGTCTTGGCATTAAACAGGGAAGCAGGAATTGAAGTTAAACAATCTAACCTTGTACTGAACACTGTGCATGTCTTATGTGTGAGAAAACACTTTTTAAACTAAGGTACCATCTCTCTAGGAATGAAGAATAATAAAACATCAACATAAGGGAATTTTAGTTTTGACCTTATAAATTTTAATAAAGTAAAATTTAGAAATTAATTTACTCCTAAGAGTGTACCATTTGAACAACTAACAAGCAACATTTAATCACTGTTTACATATCCTAGATATCTGATGTGTAAACAAAAGAAGCAATTGTCTTGTTCCTAGAGTCAGAATCTGGAAAAGTTAGAAGTTTTAGAAAATGTTTGGCAACATTACATTATGGAGATTTAGTAAAATTTACCTCCATTTGCATGCATACAAATCACTATTCAACAGAAATCTTTAAAATTGTTTTTTGGTCAGTTACTAGAACAAATATATTTTTTTATTTTTGCCTAAGTTTAGAACACACTTAAGATCATAGCACAATATCATCATAAATCCTGTTACTTTTGAAAAGTATTATTTCATAAAAAGCATATTTCCATTTGTTCCAGAGAATAGTATTTTGCTGCCATGGTGCGGGGGGCGGGGGGGACCTCACATATAATACAATATTTTCCAAAACAAAATTACATTAATTTCTCAAAATAAATGTTTTTTAGCAAAGTGAAAGTTAGCTTAATATATTTACTCTTTTGTAGAATTTTCTTGAAACCTATGTTATTTCAGGATTTTTTGAAAATAATTATCAATAGGCCATCTGGGATTTTCATTGACTCTCAAATGCTGCCTTGAAATTTACTATTGTAAAAAAAAGAATCCCTCAGAGTATCTTTTCTGCTTTGAAAGACAAAACACAGCTCTGTGAGATTAAATTTACTTATTTTAATTGCTTTTCTTTTATCTATCTGCCTTACTTTGCCAGAGAATTTAGAAGGAGGCAGCCTGTAGAAAAAGAGGCTATAAGATCACAGAGGGTAAAAAAGGTAGTGAACAATTAAGTAGATCGTGTTTTCTAGACACTCTTAATTCTGGAAATGTACTCTATTTTTGATATTTATCCAACTGGATAAGATTTTCCTATTATGACTCTAATCCCTGATATCTAGATCGAGGGTAAGCACATAATTGTAGGATCTTCCTATTTCAGCAAAGGAAGGAAACTACTCAGCCAGATGGACGTCATTTGGGCCGGAATTGCTTCTGAAAAAAATGTTCACCTTAAGTGGGAAGGAAAAAGTGCTGGTTGCTAAGCTACTGATAGGCATTGCCCTTCCTCTGTTTAATGGTCAATCACTGGGTCAAGGTACAAATGATGACGTTAAAACTGGTTTTTCTTTGCTAATTTAATGATTACATAGGAAGTGGCCAAGTGTTTCCTCCAAGTTAGTTGTTACCCTTTGCAATTCTTTGACCTTTACTCCCTGGGTTGAAGGGTAACTAAAACCTGGGAGATGGAAGGGATGGAAGATTTACTGTAAAATTAGCAAACATTAACAATACACTGAGGTACTAAAATTGTATAAAAATAGTGAATCTGTCAGCATTGTAATAAAAAAGGAAAGGAAGACCGAGTTCAAACACCATGGTTTTTACCGTTACCATTTGTCTGTGTAATCATTTCTGATGGCAAAGAATTGTGAACAGTTATCCTTGGTCTTTTGCTCAAATTTGAAATGTCATCTCCTGCTGCCTTCAGAGTAAAAAGGTGAGGCTCAGAAGCCTTCTACAGTCAAGTTCAATGACTATGGTTTCTTTTGCTTGTCTCTGGCCTACTCACCCACTGTAGCGCCGTATGGTGCTTATGCTAATAATGCCACTGCAATCAAAGTTCTAGACTTTCTTTCCACAGATATTCGCTCTATTTTACCCTCAAGTTTCTGGGTTAATGAGTTAGTGCTCACCAAAGAGGTTCCAGCTGGAAGATGAAGTAAGAAATTTCCAATGCAGCTGAGGAGTATAAGGACAGTAAGAAGTCTCTGTAACTTTTGAGCACCTACTGTACACAGGCATTGTGTTAGGTGCTGGGTATACAGTGGTGAACAAAGGAACCATGTGATTACCACCATGATGTTTCCAGTCACTCAAAATCTGAAAAAAGACTCAGACTAGGGCCCCAGGCTGATGTCATTGTTAGGATTTATGGAATGGGATCCGGGGAAAGGTCATTATTAAAATACAGTGACTGACTGACAGTGGTGGGAAACTATGGGGGGGGATAAGGGAAGGGATTAATGGCAGTAAATACCTGTCTGGGGATGGGGGGACACTCCTTATCAACAAGGGTGCCTGAACGAGACATATTTGTATACCTAACCCTTAACTGTACCCCTCAATATCACAATAAAAAAATATTATATATATAAAATACAGTGACTGTTAGATGTACTGGGAACTGAGAAGAGTTGGACTTTTTAGCTGTGAGGGGGAGAACAGTGCTTTAACTTTATTATTTTGGTAAAATATATCTCATTTGATGGTTACCAATAGTTTGTTTCTACTGGTGGAGACACTGTCATCTTGTAGCAGCTTTCTGTCACTCAAATGACCATTATAAAACCATTAGTTATAAGACAAATATCTTTCTAAATTTTTGAAAATGGGTGATAAGGCACTAATTAAAGGCTAGATTGATTGCAGATAGAGTTGTGTTATCTCCATATGTTTTGTACGCACACTTCAAATGTTTCTGTGTTTGCATTTTCAAAATTGTATAAGTCTCAAAGAGTCATCTGGGATATAGTAGACTGAGTTTCCTGTACTTTGTGGTTTATAGGTATTGAAGCTTATGAAGATGACTGGAGTAATTTTGACATAGTCAATAGAGATGTTTAGACAAATAAAAACATTTAGTTAAAACACACAGACACATACAGACATACCACACACACACACACACACACACACACACACACACACACACCATGAAAGAAGACTAGAAAGGACCAATAGGTTAGTACCTGTACCAGCATATGATGTAAAGACTGGTAGTTCTTTTAAAGTGTCAAATAGTGCTGATTTTGATATCTCTCCTAACTCTGTTATTCTAGCACTAAGAGTATTTTGTGTGTATATAGGGACAAAACAGAGAGGACATTGATGAGTTAGTGGTTACAGTCTTATTTTCTCATTTCTTTTTTTATCTAGGAGCATAGGTTGGCTCTGGTTATACCCATCCTAACTATTTCCATCTCTTTATAATGTAACACAATGTATTATGTGTAAATATACACTGATTGCCTGCTACACACACACACGCGCACGCACATACACACACACACATTTGAGGAACTGGCAATAGTGACAAATTTGGTCTTTGCCCTTACTTTAATAATGCAGCTTGAGAATAAATAATAACTAACTATGATACAAGTTAAAACATTATTTTGTGCTCAATAAATATAAAACAGAGGAGGGAGTGATGGAGATTTAAATTAGATTGTCAGAGATTCCTCTGAAGAGGTGACATTAGAACAGAAATTTGAATGAATGAAATAATACAGAATTTGAATGTCTCAGTGAAAATTACACCAAAGTATTCAAGAAAGACACAAGACTTCAGCTAGAGTGTAGCCAGCAGAGAGGATGGTGAATGGAAATGAGATTAGAGCGTAGCCAAGGGTGAGACATACAGAATCTTATAAATCAACATGCATGTTTTAGATTTTCTTCCTGATATTATGGAAGGCTAATGAAGGGTTATATTCATAGAAGCGAAATAATCTGAATTGTATTTTAGAAGATCTCTGTCAACCGTATGAAGACTAAATTTTAGAAGGACAAGAGTTAAAGCCTACGGTTGAGTTAGAAAGCTATTTCACCTGTAATCCCAGCACTTTCGGAGGCTGAGGCGAGTGGATTGTCTGAGTTCACGGGATCGAGACCAGCCTGGGTAGCTTGGTGAGACCTCATCTTTACAATAAATAAAAAATTAGCTGGGCCTGGTAGCACACACCTGTAGTTCTGGCTACTTGGAAGGCTGAGGCAGAAGGATCGCCGGAGCCCAGCAATTCGACACTGGGGTGGCTGTGAGTGTGCCTCTGCCCTCCAGCCTGAGTGACAGAGTGAGACTCCAACTCAAAAAGAAAAAAAAAAAGAAAGCTATTTCAACTGTTGAAATGAGAGCTGGTCTTAGTTTGGACTGGAATAATAGCAGGGAACATGCATAGAAGTGGTTGAATTCTGGACCTATTTTGAAGACAGATATCCTAGGATTTCTGTTGGATTGCACATAAGGAGTACAAAAAGAGAAGAAAGTCAGTATTTACTTCAATCTGAACTATTTACTTTGATCTGAACTATTGGGAGCTTAGTGGTGCCATTTTCTGTAGGATGGAACCGTGGACGCTAATTTAGTGTGTCCACTTGATTGGGCCATGGATGTTTGGTTAAACATTATTCTCGCTGTGTCTGTGAAAGTGCCTCTGGTTAAGACTAACATTTGAACCAGTAGAAACATCTTAATGAGTAAAGCAGATTTTTCTCCCTTAATGAGGGTGGTTCTCATTCAGTCAATTGAGCACCTGAATAGAACAAAAATGCTGAGTAAGATGAAATTCTTCCTTCCTGATCTGCTTGGTCTTTTTCTGCCTCCAGACTCAAACTGAAAAATTGGGTCTTTGGTGTTGAGCCTGCCAGCTTTCAGTCTGGCACTTACACCATTGTTTCCCCTGGTTCTCAAGTCTTTGGACTCAGGCTGGAACTATACCATTGGTTCTCCTGAACCTCTAGCTTGTTCACTGCAGATTTTGAGACTTCTCAGCCTCCACAGCCACATGAACCATTTTTTTATAATACAACTCTATAGTCTATCTACCTATCTGTCTGTCTATCTATATCTATCATCTCTATGTTCTATCATCTATATCTATCTACCTATCTATCTGTCTGTCTATCTATCATCTATATCTATCTATCTATCTGTCTATCTACTTACCTTCATACCAACCTATCCATCATATTGTCTCTGCTTCTCTGGAGAACCCTAATACAGAATTCCTGGAAGGGGTGGGGGCGGTGAGGGAAGGAATTTATTTGAGCATTTATTTTCATGCTCATTTTTCTATTTTGTGGTGTGCTAAGAGTCAAGAATTATATTTTAGGTTGACTAAGACTGTAATGATTATTAGATATCCAAGTGGAATTATATCAAAAGCATTGGTTCTCACAGCCATGGGAAAGACAGAAATTGGAAAAAAAAAAAAACAACACATGGAATTTATCACTGTAAATGTTTTGTTTTTTTTTTTTTTTTTTTGAGTTGGAGTCTCACTGTCACCCAGACTGGAGTGCAGTGGCCACTCCCGGCCACCGCAGCCTTGACCTGCTGGCCTCCGGCGATCCTTCCGCCTCAGCCTTCCGAGTAGCCGGAATTACAGGCGTGCGCTACCGCACCTGGCTGATTTTTTTGATTTATTGTAGAGATGAGGTCTCACCAAGTTGCCCAGGCGGGTCTCGAACCCGCGGGCTCAGGCAATCCACTCACCTCAGCCTCCCAAA